>CAWUFW010031959.1:0-14681 GCA_963921515.1 Calotriton arnoldi | reverse complement strand
AGTGTGGCATCACTGGCCTCACACAAATTTCCTACCTACCCAGCGTTCCCCCAGGTCTCCCGATAAAAATGGTGCCTCACTTGTGTGGGAGGCCCAAGTACCAACGACAGGCAAGGGCCCTGGCGCTATTGAGCGACCTCAAAATGGCCTTCACAAAACCACCTGGTTTTGCAAGGGAGTCACCTGGGTTTTGGCCCGTGCTCGGCGGCCATCTAGGGAAACCTACCAACCCACACATTTCTGAAAAGTAGACACCCGGGGGCTTCCAGGAGGGTATGGCTTGCGTGGATCTCCAACGTTTCCATCCAGAATCCCTTGCAAACCTCAATTTTAGCTGAAAAAATCACTTTTTCACACATTTGTGTGTGGGAAGTGTGGCATCACTGGCCTCACACAATTTCCACCACCCAGCGTTCCTCAGGTCTCCCGATGAAAATGGTGCCTCACTTGTGTGGGAGGCCAAGTCCGCGACAGGCAAAGACACAAAACGCTTTGAGGCAACATCAACATTGCCTATCAAAAAATGTTTTGGGCCCTTGCCTGTCGCGGGTACTTGGGCCTCCCACACAAGTGAGGCACCATTTTTATCGGGAGACCTGGGGGAACGCTGGGTGGTAGGAAATTTGTGTGAGGCCAGTGATGCCACACTTTCCCACACAAAAATGTGTGAAAAAGTGATTTTTTCAGCTAAAAGTGAGGTTTGCAGGGGATTCTGGGTAAGGAAACGTTGGGGGATCCACGCAAGCCATACCTCCCTGGAAGCCCCGGGTGTCTACTTTTCAGAAATGTGTGGGTTTGGTAGGTTTCTAGATGGCCGCCGAGCACGGGCCAAACCCAGGTGACTCCCCTTGCAAAACCAGGTGGTTTTGAGATAGGCAATTTTGAGGTCGCTCACTACTTGCTGGGCCCTTGCCTGTTACGGGTACTTGGGCCTCCCACACAAGTGAGGCACCATTTTTATCGGGAGACCTGGGGGAACGCTGGGTGGTAGGAAATTGTGTGAGGCCAGTGATGCCACACTTTCCCACACACAAATGTGTGAAAAAGTGATTTTTCAGCTAAAAGTGAGGTTTGCAGGGATTCTGGGTAAGGAAACGTTGGGGGATCCACGCAGCCATACCTCCCTGGAAGCCCCCGGTGTCTACTTTTCAGAAATGTGTGGGTTTGGTAGGTTTCTAGATGGCCGCCGAGCACGGGGCCAAAACCCAGGTGACTTCCTTGCAAAACCAGGTGGTTTTGAGATAGGCAATTTTGAGGTCGCCTCACTACGCTGTGGGCCCTTGCCTGTCGCTGGTACTTGGGCCTCCCACACAAGTGAGGCACCATTTTTATCGGGAGACCTGGGGGAACGCTGGGTGGTAGGAAATTTGTGTGAGGCCAGTGATGCCACACTTTCCCACACACAAATGTGTGAAAAAAGTGATTTTTTCAGCTACAATTGAGGTTTGCAAGGATTCTGAGTAAGGAAACGTTGGGGGATCCACGCACGCCATACCTCCCTGGAAGCCCCCGGGTGTCTACTTTTCAGAAATGTGTGGGTTTGGTAGGTTTTCCTAGATGGCCGCCGAGCACGGGCCAAAACCCAGGTGACTCTCCTGCAAAACCAGGTGGTTTTGAGATAGGCAATTTTGAGGTCGCCTCACTACGTTGTGGGCCCTTGCCTGTCGCTGGTACTTGGGCCTCCCACACAAGTGAGGCACCATTTTTATCGGGAGACCTGGGGGAACGCTGGGTAGTAGGAAATTTGTGTGAGGCCAGTGATGCCACACTTTCCCACACACAAATGTGTGAAAAAAGTGATTTTTTCAGCTAAAATTGAGGTTTGCAAGGGATTCTGGGTAAGGAAACGTTGGGGGATCCACGCAAGCCATACCTCCCTGAAGCCCCCGGGTGTCTACTTTTCAGAAATGTGGGGTTTGGTAGGTTTCCCTAGATGGCCGCCTGAGCACGGGCCAAAACCCAGGTGACTTCTGCAAAACCAGGTGGTTTTGAGATAGGTAATTTTGAGGTCGCCTCACTACGTTGTGGGCCCTTGCCTGTCGCGGGTACTTGGGCCTCCCACACAAGTGAGGCACCATTTTTATCGGGAGACCTGGGGAACGCTGGGTGGTAGGAAATTTGTGTGAGGCCAGTGATGCCACACTTTCCCACACACAAATGTGTGAAAAAAGTGATTTGTTCAGCTAAAATTGAGGTTTGCAAGGGATTCTGGGTAAGGAAACGTTGGGGGATCCACGCAAGCCATACCTCCTGGAAGCCCCCGGGTGTCTACTTTTCAGAAATGTGTGGGTTTGGTAGGTTTCCCTAGATGGCCGCCGAGCACGGGGCCAAAACCCAGGTGACTTCCTTGCAAAACCAGGTGGTTTTGAGATAGGCAATTTTGAGGTCGCCTCACTACGTTGTGGGCCCTTGCCTGTCGCGGGTACTTGGGCCTCCCACACAAGTGAGGCACCATTTTTATCGGGAGACCTGGGGGAACGCTGGGTGGTAGGAAATTTGTGTGAGGCCAGTGATGCCACACTTTCCCACACACAAATGTGTGAAAAAGTGATTTTTCCAGCTAAAAGTGAGGTTTGCAGAGGATTCTGGGTAAGGAAACGTTGGGGGATCCACGCAAGCCATACCTCCCTGGAAGCCCCCGGGTGTCTACTTTTCAGAAATGTGTGTGTTTGGTAGGTTTCCCTAGGTGCCGGCAGAGCTAGGGTTCACAAACTACAGCTAGGCATTTTGCCAAAAAAGGGTCATTTTTCACTGCGAAATTGAGGTGTGACCACGTTGCGCTTTGCGCCGTTTCCTGTCGCAGGCACTAGGCCGACCCACACAAGTGAGGTACCATTTTTCTCGTAAGACTTTGGGGGACGCGGGGTGGGTGGAAATTTGTGGATCCACGCAGATTCCAGAACTTTCCACCACAGAAATGTGGGGAAAATGTGTTTTTTGGACAATTTTTTATCTTTGCAAGGGATTCTGGGTAACAGAACCTGGTGGGAGGCAGTCAAGTCACCCCATCCTGGATTCCCCTGGGTGTCTAGTTTTCAAAAATGTATAGGTTTGCTAGGTTTCCCTAGGTGCCGGCAGAGGTAGGGTTCAAAAACTACAGCTAGGCACTTTGCCAAAAAGGGTCATTTTTCACTGCGAAATTGAGGTGTGACCACGTTGCGTTTTGCGCCGTTTCCTGTTGCAGGCACTAGGCCGACCCACACAAGTGAGGTACCATTTTTCTCGTAAGACTTTGGGGGACGCGGGGTGGGTGGAAATTTGTGGATCCACGCAGATTCCAGAACTTTCCACCACAGAAATGTGGGGAAAATGTGTTTTTTTGACAATTTTATATGTTTGCAAGGGATTCTGGGTAACAGAACCTGGTGGGAGGCAGTCAAGTCACCCCATCCTGGATTCCCCTGGGTGTCTAGTTTTCAAAAATGTATAGGTTTGCTAGGTTTCCCTAGGTGCCGGCAGAGGTAGGGTTCAAAAACTACAGCTAGGCACTTTGCCAAAAAAGGGTCATTTTTCACTGCGAAATTGAGGTGTGACCGCGTTGCGTTTTGCACCGTTTCCTGTCGCAGGCACTAGACCGACCCACACAAGTGAGGTACCATTTTTCTCGTAAGACTTTGGGTGACGCGGGGTGGGTGGAAATTTTTGGATCCACGCAGATTCCAGAACTTTCAACCACAGAAATGTGGGGAAAATGTGTTTTTTTTGACAATTTATTATGTTTGCAAGGGATTCTGGGTAACAGAACCTGGTGGGAGGCAGTCAAGTCACCCCATCCTGGATTCCCCTGGGTGTCTAGGTTTCAAAAATGTATAGGTTTGCTAGGTTTCCTAGGTGCCGGCAGAGGTAGGGTTCAAAACTACAGCTAGGCACTTTGCAAAAAAAAGGTCATTTTTCACTGCGAAATTGAGGTGTGACCGCGTTGCGTTTGCGCCGTTTCCTGTCGCAGGCACTAGGCCAACCCACACAAGTGAGGTACCATTTTTCTCGTAAGACTTTGGGGGACCGCGGGGTGGGTGGAAATTTGTGGATCCACGCAGATTCCAGAACTTTCCACCACAGAAATGTGGGGAAAATGTGTTTTTTGGACAATTTGTTATGTTTGCAAGGGATTCTGGGTAACAGAACCTGGTGGGAGGCAGTCAAGTCACCCCATCCTGGATTCCCCTGGGTGTCTAGTTTTCAAAAATGTATAGGTTTGCTAGGTTTCCTAGGTGCCGGCAGAGGTAGGGTTCAAAAACTACAGCTAGGCACTTTGCCAAAAAGGGTCATTTTTCACTGCGAAATTGAGGTGTGACCACGTTGCGTTTTGCGCCGTTTCCTGTCGCAGGCACTAGGCCGACCCACACAAGTGAGGTACCATTTTTCTCGTAAGACTTTGGGGGACGCGGGGTGGGTGGAAATTTGTGGATCCACGCAGATTCCAGAACTTTCCACCACAGAAATGTGGGGAAAATGTGGTTTTTTTGACAATTTTGTATGTTTGCAAGGGATTCTGGGTAACAGAACCTGGTGGGAGGCAGTCAAGTCACCCCATCCTGGATTCCCCTGGGTGTCTAGTTTTCAAAAATGTATAGGTTTGCTAGGTTTCCCTAGGTGCCGGCAGAGGTAGGGTTCAAAACTACAGCTAGGCACTTTGCAAAAAAAGGTCATTTTTCACTGCGAAATTGAGGTGTGACCGCGCTTGCGTTTTGCGCCGTTTCCTGTCGCAGGCACTAGGCCGACCCACACAAGTGAGGTACCATTTTTCTCGTAAGACTTTGGGGAACGCGGGGTGGGTGGAAATTTGTGGATCCACGCAGATTCCAGAACTTTCCACCACAGAAATGTGGGGAAAATGTGTTTTTTGGACAATTTTTATGTTTGCAAGGGATTCTGGGTAACAGAACCTGGTGGGAGGCAGTCAAGTCACCCCATCCTGGATTCCCCTGGGTGTCTAGTTTTCAAAAATGTATAGGCTTGCTAGGTTTCCCTAGGTGCCGGCAGAGGTAGGGTTCAAAAACTACAGCTAGGCACTTTGCCAAAAAAGGGTCATTTTTCACTGCGAAATTGAGGTGTGACCACGTTGCGTTTTGCGCCGTTTCCTGTCGCAGGCACTAGGCCGACCCACACAAGTGAGGTACCATTTTTCTCATAAGACTTTGGGGAACGCGGGGTGGGTGGAAATTTGTGGATCCACGCAGATTCCAGAACTTTCCACCACAGAAATGTGGGGAAAATGTGTTTTTGACAATTGTTTATGTTTGCAAGGGAGTCTGGGTAACAGAACCTGGTGGGAGGCAGTCAAGTCACCCCATCCTGGATTCCCCTGGGTGTCTAGTTTTCAAAAATGTATAGGTTTGCTAGGTTTCCCTAGGTGCCAGCAGAGGTAGGGTTCAAAAACTACAGCTAGGCACTTTGCCAAAAAAGGGTCATTTTTCACTGCGAAATTGAGGTGGGACCGCGTTGCGGTTTGCGCCGTTTCCTGTCGCAGGCACTAGGCCGACCCACACAAGTGAGGTACCATTTTTCTCGTAAGACTTTGGGGAACGCGGGGTGGGTGGAAATTTGTGGATCCACGCAGATTCCAGAACTTTCCACCACAGAAATGTGGGGAAAATGTGTTTTTTTGACAATTTTTTATGTTTGCAAGGGATTCTGGGTAACAGAACCTGGTGGGAGGCAGTCAAGTCACCCCATCCTGGATTCCCCTGGATGTCTAGTTTTCAAAAATGTATAGGTTTGCTAGGTTTCCCTAGGTGCCGGCAGAGCTAGGGTTCAAAAACTACAGCTAGGCACTTTGCCAAAAAAGGGTCATTTTTCACTGCGAAATTGAGGTGTGACCACGTTGCGTTTTGCGCCGTTTTCTGTCGCAGGCACTAGGCCGACCCACACAAGTGAGGTACCATTTTTCTTGTAAGACTTTGGGGAAGCGGGGTGCGTGGAAATTTGTGGATCCACGCAGATTCCAGAACTTTCCACCACAGAAATGTGGGGAAAATGTGGTTTTTTGACAATTTTTTATGTTTGCAAGGGATTCTGGGTAACAGAACCTGGTGGGAGGCAGTCAAGTCACCCCATCCTGGATTCCCCTGGGTGTCTAGTTTTCAAAAATGTATAGGTTTGCTAGGTTTCCCTAGGTGCCGGCAGAGCTAGGGTTCAAAAACTACAGCTAGGCACTTTGCCAAAAAGGGTCATTTTTCACTGCGAAATTGAGGTGTGACCACGTTGCGTTTTGCGCCGTTTCCTGTCGCAGGCACTAGGCCGACCCACACAAGTGAGGTACCATTTTTCTCGTTAGACTTTGGGGAACGCGGGGTGGGTGGAAATTTGTGGATCCACGCAGATTCCAGAACTTTCCACCACAGAAATGTGGGGAAAATGTGATTTTTTGACAATTTGTTATGTTTGCAAGGGATTCTGGGTAACAGAACCTGGTGGGAGGCAGTCAAGTCACCCCATCCTGGATTCCCCTGGGTGTCTAGGTTTCAAAAATGTATAGGTTTGCTAGGTTTCCCTAGGTGCCGGCAGAGGTAGGGTTCAAAAACTACAGCTAGGCACTTTGCAAAAAAAAGGTCATTTTTCACTGCGAAATTGAGGTGTGACCGCGTTGCGTTTTGCGCCGTTTCCTGTCGCAGGCACTAGGCCAACCCACACAAGTGAGGTACCATTTTTCTCGTAAGACTTTGGGGACCGCGGGGTGGGTGGAAATTTGTGGATCCACGCAGATTCCAGAACTTTCCACCACAGAAATGTGGGGAAAATGTGTTTTTTTGGACAATTTGTTATGTTTGCAAGGGATTCTGGGTAACAGAACCTGGTGGGAGGCAGTCAAGTCACCCCATCCTGGATTCCCCTGGGTGTCTAGTTTTCAAAAATGTATAGGTTTGCTAGGTTTCCCTAGGTGCCGGCAGAGGTAAGGTTCAAAAACTACAGCTAGGCACTTTGCCAAAAAAGGGTCATTTTTCACTGCGAAATTGAGGTGTGACCATGTTGCGTTTTGCGCCGTTTCCTGTCGCAGGCACTAGGCCGACCCACACAAGTGAGGTACCATTTTTCTCGTAAGACTTTGGGGGACGCGGGGTGGGTGGAAATTTGTGGATCCACGCAGATTCCAGAACTTTCCACCACAGAAATGTGGGGAAAATGTGGTTTTTTTGACAATTTTTTATGTTTGCAAGGGATTCTGGGTAACAGAACCTGGTGGGAGGCAGTCAAGTCACCCCATCCTGGATTCCCTGGGTGTCTAGTTTTCAAAAATGTATAGGTTTGCTAGGTTTCCCTAGGTTCCGGCAGAGGTAGGGTTCAAAAACTACAGCTAGGCACTTTGCAAAAAAAAAGGTCATTTTTCACTGCGAAATTGAGGTGTGACCGCGTTGCGTTTGCGCCGTTTCCTGTCGCAGGCACTAGGCCGACCCACACAAGTGAGGTACCATTTTTCTCGTAAGACTTTGGGAACGCGGGGTGGGTGGAAATTTGTGGATCCACGCAGATTCCAGAACTTTCCACCACAGAAATGTGGGGAAAATGTGTTTTTTGGACAATTTTTTATGTTTGCAAGGGATTCTGGGTAACAGAACCTGGTGGGAGGCAGTCAAGTCACCCCATCCTGGATTCCCCTGGGTGTCTAGTTTTCAAAAATGTATAGGCTTGCTAGGTTTCCCTAGGTGCCGGCAGAGGTAGGGTTCAAAAACTACAGCTAGGCACTTTGCCAAAAAGGGTCATTTTTCACTGCGAAATTGAGGTGTGACCACGTTGCGTTTTGCGCCGTTTCCTGTCGCAGGCACTAGGCCGACCCACACAAGTGAGGTACCATTTTTCTCGTAAGACTTTGGGGAACGCGGGGTGGGTGGAAATTTGTGGATCCACGCAGATTCCAGAACTTTCCACCACAGAAATGTGGGGAAAATGTGTTTTTTTGACAATTGTTTATGTTTGCAAGGGAGTCTGGGTAACAGAACCTGGTGGGAGGCAGTCAAGTCACCCCATCCTGGATTCCCCTGGGTGTCTAGTTTTCAAAAATGTATAGGTTTGCTAGGTTTCCCAAGGTGCCAGCAGAGGTAGGGTTCAAAACTACAGCTAGGCACTTTGCCAAAAAAGGGTCATTTTTCACTGCGAAATTGAGGTGGGACCGCGTTGCGGTTTGCGCCGTTTCCTGTCGCAGGCACTAGGCCGACCCACACAAGTGAGGTACCATTTTTCTCGTAAGACTTTGGGGAACGCGGGTGGGTGGAAATTTGTGGATCCACGCAGATTCCAGAACTTTCCACCACAGAAATGTGGGGAAAATGTGTTTTTTTGACAATTTTTTATGTTTGCAAGGGATTCTGGGTAACAGAACCTGGTGGGAGGCAGTCAAGTCACCCCATCCTGGATTCCCCTGGATGTCTAGTTTTCAAAAATGTATAGGTTTGCTAGGTTTCCCTAGGTGCCGGCAGAGCTAGGGTTCAAAAACTACAGCTAGGCACTTTGCCAAAAAGGGTCATTTTTCACTGCGAAATTGAGGTGTGACCACGTTGCGTTTTGCGCCGTTTCCTGTCGCAGGCACTAGGCCGACCCACACAAGTGAGGTACCATTTTTCTCGTAAGACTTTGGGGAACGCGGGGTGGGTGGAAATTTGTGGATCCACGCAGATTCCAGAACTTTCCACCACAGAAATGTGGGGAAAATGTGGTTTTTTTGACAATTTTTTATGTTTGCAAGGGATTCTGGGTAACAGAACCTGGTGGGAGGCAGTCAAGTCACCCCATCCTGGATTCCCCTGGGTGTCTAGTTTTCAAAAATGTATAGGTTTGCTAGGTTTCCCTAGGTGCCGGCAGAGCTAGGGTTCAAAAACTACAGCTAGGCACTTTGCCAAAAGGGTCATTTTTCACTGCGAAATTGAGGTGTGACCACGTTGCGTTTTGCGCCGTTTCCTGTCGCAGGCACTAGGCCGACCCACACAAGTGAGGTACCATTTTTCTCGTTAGACTTTGGGGAACGCGGGTGGGTGGAAATTTGTGGATCCACGCAGATTCCAGAACTTTCCACCACAGAAATGTGGGGAAAATGTGGTTTTTTTGACAATTTTTTATGTTTGCAAGGGATTCTGGGTAACAGAACCTGGTGGGAGGCAGTCAAGTCACCCCATCCTGGATTCCCTGGGTGTCTAGTTTTCAAAAATGTATAGGTTTGCTAGGTTTCCCTAGGTGCCGGCAGAGCTAGGGTTCAAAAACTACACCTAGGCACTTTGCAAAAAAAGGTAATTTTTCATTGTGAAAATGTGGTACGTCCACGTTGCATTTTGAGCCATTTCCTGTTGTGGGCACAAGGGCTACCCACACAAGTGAGGTACCATTTTTATCGGGAGACTTAGGGTAACACAGAATTGTAGAGCAACTGTTATTACCTATTGACTTTCGATGCATTTCTGCCTTCCAAATGAAAGACAATGTGTAAAAAATAAGTCATTTTGAAAAATGACCTATAATTCTCATGCTAGTATGGGTACTCCCAATTTCGGAAATGTGCAAATATCTACTGTTTCTAAAATCTACATTTTGTTCCCATTTCAGAAATACATAGGTGTCTTTCATAACAATTTTTCCATGTATACATTTTCCCAAAATAATTGCTATATACCCGGTACTTAAAAAAATCATTGCAAGATGTTGCTCAATTATTGGCTCTGGGTTCGTCGGGTTCTTGGTGAACCTACAAGTCCTATATATCCCCACAACCAGAAAGGTCCAGCGGATATAACGGTATATTGCCTTCAAATAGCTGTCATAATTAGAAGAAGTTACAGGTGAAAACGTTGACACAAATGGCTGTTTTTTTCAACTAATTTTCAATTTTTCCTTTATTTAACTGTTAGTTTCTATAAGGAAAACTTTAAGGATCTACACAAATGACCCCTTGCTGAATTCAGAATTTTGTCTACTTTTCATAAATGTATGGCTTTCCAGGATCCATTATTGGTTTCATACCCATTTCTACCATTAACTGGAAGGAGGTTGAAAGCACAAAAATAGCAAAAATAGGCTATGTCCCAGAAAAATGCCAAAACTGTGTAAAAAAGTTGGTTTTCTGACAAAAGTCTGCTTGTCCCTGAAAGCTGGGAAGATGGTGATTTCATCCCCACAACCCCTTTTTGATGCCATTTGCAGGGAAAAATCAAGACGCTTTCATCTGTAGCCCTTTTTCGCCTTTTACCAAAAAAAAACAAAATTTAGCTGTATTTTGACTAATTTCTGGGTCCCCTCCAGGGGAATCCACAAACCCTGGGTACCTTTACAATCCCCATGATGTTAGAAAAAAAGGACGCAAATTTGGCATGGATACCTTATGTGGTCAAAACGTTACAGGGGCCTAAGCGCGCACTACCCCAAATAGCCAAAAAAAGGCTTAGCACAGGAGGGGAAAAGGCCTAGCAGCGAAGGGGTTAAGCCATGATGAATTTATGTTTTTAAGAGTTGATAATCCAGTCACACCTGTGTTCTATCAAATCCCAAAAGTTCATAAAAGCGCAGAAAATCCTCCAGGGCACCGAATTATTTCCGCCATAGGCAGTGCATTTGAAAACACATCCAAATTTGTGGATTCATTTTATAACAAAGAGGTACAGGCACTACCCTCGTATCTGCGAGATTCAGGGGATTTCCTAAAAAGAATTTATGATCTCCCTTGGGAAGAAGATTATTTGTTGATCACCATTGATGTGTCCACGCTGTACACCAGCATTAGACACACAGATGGACTGAGAGCTATAAAACACTTCTTGGGAGGAAGACCAATAAGACTTTGGGCACATACTGAAATGATTGTGAAAATGGTGGAAATTTGTTTGACAAGTAACTTCTTCCTTTTTAATGAAGATCTTTACCATCAGGTATGTGGTACTGCGATGGGCACCTGCTTCGCCCCCAGCTATGCGAATTTGCATATGGGCTGGTGGGAGGAGCAGATGATCCGGACACAGTACCACGTGGAATGGGATGAGCATATCATGCACTGGAGTCGCTTCATAGTTGACTTGTTCCTAGTATGGAAGGGCTCAGAGGAGCAAGTGAAGACATTCATTAATAAAATCCCAAAGAATGCATTGAATTTAACTTTTACAAGCGATGTAAGTAAAACCAGTGTCAACTTTCTAGACCTGATGGTGTACATTAAAGAGGGCAAAATTGCAACAAAACTTTATAGGAAACCAACTTCAGCTAACACGTTGCTTCATGCAACTAGTTTCCGTCCAACCAATCTAAAAAGAAGAATACCATTTGGGGAGTGTTTAAGAGCTAAACGCAATTGTAGTGAGGAGGAGGAAACGAAGTTAGAACTTGAGAATTTGACAAAAAGGTTTCAAAGTAGGGGCTACCCTGACGAATGGATTAATACTGCAGTTTTGAAGACATCCAGGAAGAAAAGGGAAGATATTCTTTTTGCTAAAGAAAAGAAGAAAGCTAAGGACACAAGTAACCAGTGTCGATTAATAACAAAATTTACCATACAACAGGACAAATTGAGCAGTATTCTCAATCGACATTGGCATGTAATCAAAAATGATTCAGTCTTAGGTAAGGTGGTACCACGGAGACCAGAAGTGACTTTTAGGCGTGCCAGATCTTTTAAGCAATCTCTTGTGAAGAACACTCTGAAGAAAAAACCAGTGAAGGAAACATGGTTAAGTAAAAAACAGGGGTTCCTGAAGTGCACAAAGTGCAAGGCATGTCGTTATGGAACCAATGCTGATCAATACAGATTAGGATTGTCCAATGAGATGCGGAAAATCAAAAGTAGATTTAACTGCAAGACGGATTTTGCTGTCTAGGTGCTGCAGTGCCCGTGTGGCCTGCGGTACGTGGGCAGCACAATCCTAGAAGTGCATAAACGAGTCTTGCAGCATTTGAGGGCAATCAAAAATGGAGATCGCACATATCCAGTAGCTTGCCATTTTGAAAGGTTCCATAGCAAGGATGTGAAAGGATTTTCATACTATGTGGCTGATTCAGTGGCAAAAGATATTCGTGGTAGGAATAGAGAAAAAAAGCTTCGGAAATTAGAATCCCTCTACATTATTGAATTACATACTAAGCAACCGGAAGGCCTTAATGTAGAAGAGGATCTGTACATGCACTTGTAGATAGATTATGTATGTAATTGAAGAAGTCTCCCCATGAAAAATCGCGACACTAAAATGAAAAAGTTTTTAGGTTTTTTAATCACAAATTAATTCACTTAACAGACATAGTAGTTGGAGGTTAAACCCCTACTGTAGATACAGTATGTGTGCCTAAAATGGCAGATGCAATGCATTGGCATCTTGAGGTATGGTCAAGGGTGAATAGCCCACTTGGGCATGAGTGAGGAGTATTGTTTGTAAATTATGCCCACTTGGGCGGTATATGAAAACAAAAACCGATTTGTGTGTTTATAACAATGAATTTTGTCATTGAATTTGACCATGGGAATCCGTGCAAAAAAGCGGTTTCTCTTAGTTGATTGGAAACCAAAAACAATTTACCTAATGAGTTTTTGAAAGTCATGAATTTTTGAAAGTCATGAAATTTTTGAAAGTCATGTATTTGTAATGAAGATAAGCTTTTCCTGCAAATAATGCACACGAGTAATGGGTAAACATGTAAAAAAAAACTACAAGTCTGTTTACACTGTTTATTGTTTTTGTAGTTTTCACGTGCACGTAACAATCACGCATTATTTGTTTAAAATGGCTGCTCCCATTACTTCTGCTATTGGTGAGCAAGGCTGCTGGACAGCAGAAACACGTTCGATGGGGCCGAAAATAAAGTAATTTTGGACCAGCAACACAAGGCGTCGTCATCCTTTGTTTGAGAGGATTATTTGCGGATTGTACGGGACCTGCTCCTGTGAGGTCCAAAGAGGCGACGCGACTCTTGCTGGGAAGGCAGCGGTTACGCACAGGAGAAAGCATGGAGGGATATATAGATATAATTTTAGAATTTACTCTTAACCTTCCTTTACTACTAGCCACCCCCTAAACCCAAAAATTACCCCAAACACCATTTACCACTACCTACCCCTAAACCCTAAAATTACCCTTCCCACCCTTTACCATTACCCACACTCTAAACCTACAATTTCCCTTACCATCCTTTAACACTACCCACCCCATAACCCTATATTTACTCTTACCGCCCTTTACCAATACCCACCACTAAACCTCAAAATTACTCTTACCACCTTTTATTACTACCCACCCAAAACCCTAAAATTGCCCTTAACTCCCTTTACCACTACCCACCCCTTTGCCACTACCCACCCTTAAACCCTAAAAATACCCATACCACCCCTAAACCCTATAATTACCCTGTCTACCCTTTACCACTACCTACCCCAAAAAAATCCTAAAATTACAAAGGCAAAGCAACATGAAGGCTCTGAATCCCTGTTACAGGCATTCAAATGAAACAATGGCCATTGATGCCTCTAGTTATTTGCCAAAAATGCTAAAACCAATTTATGTTGTATTGCAGCATAGAGGACCATCATTCTTTAATTGCAGTTAAGAATCATATGGCAACAGTGAAGTATTCTGGGCTTCGAAACTGATCCAAATTGATTTTAGCGATATTTAAAAAACAATAGAATACCAATCTTCCAGACGCAAAAAATCTATATTAAATACTTCATGTAAATAAAGTTTTATTTTAATAAATAAAGAAAAGGTTAATTGCATGAAGAATATTTAAATAAAGACGTTGATATGCAGCTTTTCCATTGAAATGTCTGTCTTTTCTGCTGCTAGTGTGTGTTTCTGGTGAGTAAAGTGTGTTTAAATGCAAAGTTTGTTTAAATGCAAAGTGTGTTCAAGACTGCAGTACCACCTCCTGTCTACAGGGGCAGAGCTGAGCAGAAATATAAACACACTTGATGAAACACAGGTCCCAACAAAGCAATTTTTTCTAAAGTTGTAAAAATTGACACAGATGTTTCTGAAACCATTTTCTATCATTTAAAAGACATTGCCTTGTGGGGACCTGGGTTCAGGTCCCCACAGTGCAATCAAGTCCCCACAGCGTGAGTGTGTTATCACACCCAAGTCCCCACAAGGATAGTAACACAAACCCATACACACACACACCCCTAACATACCTATTATTATGATGACCACCCATTGTCCGTAATGAAGTGTATATTCACTATTCTAACTCCACACGTGCTTTGATAATAGGGTAGGGTATAAAGCAGACCAAGGCAATTATAACTGCACTTTTATGGCGTCATTTTGACGCACGGCAGCGCAGCAAGCCTTCCTGCTGTGCTGATATGCGTAAAAAAAGGGCATGAATGCACCCCATCTACAAGATACGGCGCCTTCCTATCCCCCCCCTGTGCACAAACACCCTTGCGTCATTTTGCAAGTGTGCCTGCGCTCAGGGGGATGATTGTTTTTGTTCAGGAAAGGACCACCTTCCTGCACAAAAACAATCCTTAAAGGCATTTACCACTTTCTATGCGTGCGGCAGAATGCATCACACATAGAAAGAGGAAAAAATGAGGCGAAATAAAAGTATTTCTCCTTGTTCTGCCTCATGACTTTGGACAGCAATGGGGTTCCTATCGTCATCAGATTTTCTGATCAGGAATGGGGAATATGTGAGACAACTACTGGAAGCTTTGCAATTGCCATGAGATATGGCTGTCATTAAGTGTGCAGCCCATGGAAGAAGAGATGATTTTGATT
>CAWUFW010031958.1:0-14685 GCA_963921515.1 Calotriton arnoldi | reverse complement strand
GTGGTTTTGGAACTACCAACAGCCTGCGGGTGAAACCATTTTCAACACGTTGTAACTTCTCAACTTTAGTGAAACCCCAAACACCTGCGCCGTATAAGGCGCTTGAAACACATTTAGATTTGTGCAATGTAATAAGTTCTGCTACAGGTTTTTGTTTTAATTTATGAGCGAAGCCAAAAATGCCTTCGATGTTCCTGCTCATCTGTTAGAATTTCAATTACAAAAGGGATTTCCATAAGCAGGATGAACCAAAGGTTACCCCCAAGTACAAAAATACTTTTATTTGATTTCTTTAAAATCATAAAAGGGTGGAGCGAACAATCTTGGTACATAGGGTATCAAACAATTGCTCTAGGTTAAAATTACAATCAACACATTTGTTGGGACTATTTCTGTATGAAGTCCCACCCCATTGGGGAAGCAAACTTATAGATTTAGTTAAAACTGTACACAAGCAAAAAAGTTTCTCCGGGGTATAATAAAGTGCAAGTGCTGATGGAGTATGGACTGTGGAGTTTAAAATAGTTGAACGAGGCAATTCTGTATAGTCAAGTTCAGTTCATCAGTCATTCTTGTCTAATTCTTTTGCCGCTAGGTTTCCAAAATGTTATTGCCTTGCAAGACAATTGGACAGATGAGCCTCCAAGACATGTAGTAACAGCCGCTCTGCAAGTCCTTATTTGTTCTCTCCTCAGTGTTTCCCGAAGGAGGGTTTTCCGAGTATTTAGAAGCGCAGACAGATACATAATAGGTGGAGTAATGACTCATCTCCGTGACGACAAAGGTGGCATTCCTTTGTCAACCAAATCCGTTTCCATTTTGGAGTGAGGTCTTTCGAGGGGAAGGATCCCAGTCTCAATAGGTTCAAGTTCCGCTTATAATGTTTTGAGAAGTGTTCTGATAAATACGGTTGAAGTTTCAACAATTTATAGGGTGAAATCACCGCCCATGCATGAGTTTTGTGGGCCAAGGCGGCTTTGTCTGTTAACGGCGATTGTTGCTTGCTTGATGGCTTTGTTAGCTATATGCTTAAACTCAGGGTAGGTCGTTATTGTGTGCCAGACGACATCTAGCTTTAGTGCAGAGAGGGATTCTTTTAGAACTGGGAATACTGACTTACTTAGCCTGGATTGTTTTTCAACCTCCTGCCAACAGTAGTGGGCTAGAGTGTTTTCCTCTGCTGCCCTCATTCTCCAATAGTATTTGACCAGGGCTCCTTGTCTTGCTGGTATCTGTTTTTTTAATCCATATTCTAGACTTATCTTTGCTTGTGAAATATGACGTGGAATTGAGAACAATTTCTTGAAGAGACTAGATTGTGCTGTATTTAAAACTGTCGAGTCCTTTGTGTTTATCATTTCCGATCCATATGAAATGGATGGCAGGACTTTTGCTGCTATGACCTTTAGTAGATGGTTTGTTGAACAACTGCTGAGTTTTTTCTGCAAGATTTTAAATGCAAATGGCAGTTGTTTGGCTTTTACTTGCCCTAGGTTCAGATGTAGCTTGTAGTTGAGCTGATGATCTAGATGTACCCCCAGATATTTGTATGTGTCCACCTGGGATAAAGGGCTGTTGTTTAACATCCAGGTGAATTTAGGCCATTTTTTGTGGGTGCTGGAAAAGCATACGACCTTCGATTTTTGTAGGTTAATTACTAATTGAGCTGAGGTGGTATATTCTGCTTCTTGAGTAATCAACCGCTGCAAGCCTCGAGGCGTTTGTGAAAGTAGGACAATGTTGTCCACATATTGAAGACTTACTATTGGGACATTACCCAATTTTGGATGGTCGCCTTGTGATGAACGAAGGTTGTTCACTAAGGCAGCTGTGTAGATGTTAAATAAACAGGGGGCCAGTACGCACCCCTGTTTTAAGCCATTGATGGTTGAGATTTTATTAGTTAGACTTCGCTATCCCCTTTTTTATTTGGACCCATGTTTGTGAATAAAGTTACCCCCATATAACTGAAATGCCTGACCTTGTTCAAATAATGTCCACCCATGTTTAAACGTTTTGTTTTTGAGCCAACAGGGCGTGGTGTTCAAACCCGCTGGCATGTGGCAGCAAGACAGTGGGTAATCATGCAACTCAAATTAGGACAGTCATCTGGCACTGTCATTGTAGCTCAAGTATGAAGCTCCTTGTGCAGTTGATCTAGATGTCGAACCACGAGCAGAAGCTTCCTTTTCACGCATCATTTGGTGGTATGCCTTCTCGTGAATCGTCTTCAAATGCTTCCACATAGAAGATGTGCCGTCACTGTATTTATTTGATGTTCCACTGAAAAGCTCCTTCCCGCAGATAGTACACTTTACTATCTTCGCACACACTTTCTTCTTAGCTGTAGGGATAGTAAAAAATCTCCCAACATCACTCTGCTTTTTAGTTGCTGGTACTTCAACCTCTTCATCCTCCCCCAGAACAACAGGATCTTCTCTCTCTGCAGATGGTGTTGCTGCAGCTATAGGAACAGATTCCCAAATAATAGAATGGAAGAAGCCCAAAAGCAGAAGTTAGCAATCTGTATGTCCTTCCCCTGTGCTCTTCTAATACACATGAAATCTGCTGGGTGGGGTTTCACTCACAATAAGATGTGGTCCCTAATTGACCAATGAAATGAGCACGTTTCACCATGTACACATGTGACACCGCAGTACCGAACAGCAGATAAGAGTGCCATAAAACAGCAGCTCGAGTGAGTTATACTTAAAAAATAAATATGTAATCGTACATTGTGCACCTCTGATATGTCTACCCTCTTGACTAAATCTGAAATAGTGTTGTGTATAGAAAAGATTTAATTTGATACATTTTCAGCAAATCCGCCATTGCAGCACTGCGGCTTCATTATGATCACGTGATCGGAGTAGAAAACCATAGAGGTGTGGCTGACTAGCGTGTCTCGTGGGAACTGCGGAAGTTCCATGGAACCCAAAAAAAAGAGACCAACATATTTTCAATAACAAAGAAAATCACCAATACTTTTATTTGAAAAAACAGTTCAGGAATGTATTATAAAATATTTTAAAAATTTCAATTAAAAAAAAAGTATATATATATATATATATATATTCACTGAAAAAACCGTAGGTTTCAGACATGTTATAGTTACAAATTAGCATTTAAAAAACCTTTGAAATTCACTGAAAAAACCATAGGTTTCAGGGACGTTATAGTTACAAATTAGCATTTAAAAACCTTTGAAATTCACTGAAAAAACCATAGGTTTTAGGGACAGTTATAGTTAGTTGGACATTGCACTCGTACAAAACCCGTGAAATTCCCCCGTTATAGTTAGTCCAGCTAACTATAACTCGCGCCCCGCAATGCACTGCTGATGACGTCACATATTACATCACTCATGACATGGTCAGTGACATCACTGATGACATCACTGATGACATCTCAAATGACATCACTGATGACATCATCCAGTGACTGTGTGTTTCTGTAAAGTTTAAATATTTTTTATATATATAGGAAAAGACGTATTGAAGAATGAGTGGGTGTGTAAGTGTCTGTATGGATGATTTAGTAGGTGCATGACTGACTGTATAAGTGAGTGATTTAACGTATCTTACTGAATGCATGGGTTAGTGACTAAACTGGGTGAATGTCTGTATCCGTCTGTCTGTTGCTGTGTAAGTGGCTGCATGTGTTTGTGAATAGCTACATGAGTGTCTATATGAGTTATTGAATGCTTGTGTGAGTATCTGTATGGGTGCCTGAGTGTTTGTGTGGGAGGGGTGTGTGCGACTCTGTGCATAGATGTGTGAGTGGGTGATTCACTGGGTGGATGGTTTCAAGAGTGCATCTGTGATAGACTGTATGGGTGGGTAAGTGTGTGTAAGAGTGTGTTAGTGAGTGAATGTATGTCCCAGTGGTACATGTGTGAGTAACTACATATGTGAAAGGCAGTATATATGTGTGTTGGAGTATATAAATAGCTATAAGCGAGAGTGAGTGATTGTGATAGTGGCTGTATGGATGAGTGTGTGCTTGTATCAGTGATTGTATAAGAGCGTAAGAATGTGCTAGTATTTGTATGAGTAAGTGAGCTGGTGTGTGTATAACTGTATAGGTGAGTAAATGGTAGTGTGTTTAATTATTTGCATGACTGACTAGGTGTGTGAGTACCTCTATGGATGAGTGGCGGTGTTTGAGTGTCTATATAGGAGTATGAGTGCATATGATAGTCCTGTACTGAGTGACCATAAGTATGAGTGACTGTACGGGTGAGTGAGTGGATGTGTGTGTGTAGACCTAAGAATCAGTGAGTGGGTATGTAGTTATTGGTGTTGGAGTGTCTATGGTTTTGCGAATGGCAGTCTGTAATTTAGAGTGGGTGTATCAAAGGTTATATTAGGGTGTGAGAAGATGCATGAAATTATCACATGGATGATGTCATCAGTGATGTCATCAGTGATGTCATTTGAGATGTCATCAGTGATGTCATCAGTGATGTCACTGACCATGTCATGAGTGATGTAATATGTGACGTCATCAGCAGTGCATTGCGGGGCGCGAGTTATAGTTAGCTGGACTAACTATAACGGGGAATTTCACGGGTTTTGTACGAGTGCAATGTCCAACTAACTATAACTGTCCCTAAAACCTATGGTTTTTTCAGTGAATTTCAAAGGTTTTTAAATGCTAATTTGTAACTATAACGTCCCTGAAACCTATGGTTTTTTCAGTGAATTTCAAAGGTTTTTTAAATGCTAATTTGTAACTATAACATGTCTGAAACCTACGGTTTTTTCAGTGAATTTCAAAGGTTTTGTAAATGACAATTTTTAAATGTATTAATTGTTATATACATTTTTTTCATACTGATTTACTACATTTTTAGAAACAATTTTTTTTTACATATTTTATTTTTTAAATTACATTGTAATTACATTATACATTAGATTACAAAAAATACTTTCTCAGAATGAATTACTTTAGTTTAAATACTTTGCACATAGGCAATAGACTTTTAAGTACAGTAGTTACAGTTGTTGCAATGGGCAACACATTTTCAAACACAATGCAACATTCAGCTCAATGTGAATTTCTAGTTAAATGCAATTAGTTACTTTATGGATTACTTTTCTAACCACAGGACTGGATCCTAGATTCAGTCCTGGGACATCTCCTGTAAACAGTTGAGTAAAAGCGTTTTGGTTACAGTCGTGATTTTTAAGGAATATTATTGTACTTTAAAAGTTGACACTTAGAAACTTTTTCTCATAGAATCACCAATGTTATCCTATGGAAGGAAATTCACTTAGAAGGTAAAAACTGTTATCGTTACTTTTTCTTACTCAGTGTTGGATCCTGGATCCAGCACTGGTGCATCTCCTGTAAACAGTTGAAAGAATGCGTTTAAGTCATACAGGCGATTTTTAGGAATATTTGTAGTTTGTGAAAATCGACACTTTGAAACTTTTCTGCTAAAAACCAGACAATGGATTCCTATGGAAGAAAATATAAGTTACTGGTAAGTACGGTTAAAATTACTTTTCAGGGTCAGTGCTGGGCTAAAAGATGCAGCACTGGGTTCTCTCCTGATAACAGGTGAGTAAATTGGAATTCGTACTTTGGTTGATTTTAGAGGAATATTATAAAGTTCCAAAACTCCACACTTAGAAGAATTTCCAAGTGAAACCAGTCAATGTTAGCCTATGGAAGGAAATTCAAGTTACTGGTAAGTACGGTTAAAATTACTTTTCAGGACCAGTACTGGGCTGAAAGATGCAGCACTGAGGTCTCTCCTGATAACAGGTGAGTAAATCAGAATTCGGATTTCGGCTGATTTTAGAGGAATATTTGTATGTTTCAAAAATCAACACTTAGAAGAATTTCCAAGTGAAACCAGTCAATGTTAGCCTATGAAGGAAATTCAAGTTACCGGTAAGTACGGTTAAAATTACTTTTCAGGACCAGTACTGGGCTGAAAGATGCAGCACTGAGGTCTTTCCTGATAACAGCTGAGTAAATCAGAATTCGGATTTCGGCTGATTTTAGAGGAATATTTGTATGTTTCAAAAATCAACACTTAGAAACTTTTTCAGCAAAAAGCAGGCAATGATATCCTATGGAAGGAAATTCAAGTTACTGGTAAGTACGGTTAAAATTACTTTTCAGGATTAGTACTGGGCTGAAAGATGCAGCACTGAGGTCTCTCCTGATAACAGGTGAGTAAATCGGAATTCGTATTTCGGATGATTTTAGAAGAATATTTGCACAATGGTGAAGGGAGGGGCGGGGCCTGAGGTGACATCTGTGCAAACGCGCCCCGTGGCGCGTTTTAAGTTGGGGGATTAAGTCCCCTTGAATCCTGAGGGTCCCTAGGGGCCAACTAGCCCACCAGGAACCTCCAATATGCGCCAGGGGCTGCGTTGCAGAGACGTGTAGAGAGGCCACACCCCTTTTACACCTCTCTGCAACGCAGCTCTGTGGCGCTTTCTGGATGTACCTGTTGGGCTAGTTGGCCTCAGGACCCTCAGGATTGAAGGGATTTAATCCCCAACTAAAACGCGCCACGGGGCGCGTTGCACAGATGTCACCTGAGCCCCGCCCTCCCTTCACCACTGTGCAAACGCGCCCGTGGCGCGTTTTAAGTCGGGGGATTAACTCCCTTGAATCCTGAGGGTCCCTGGGGGCCAACTAGCCCAACAGGTATACCCAAAAGCGCCACAGAGCTGCGTTGCAGAGAGGTGTAAAAGGGGCGTGGCCTCTGTACACCTCTCTGCAACGCAGCTCTGGCGCATACTGGAGGTTCCTGGTGGGCTAGTTGGCCTCCAGGGACCGCCAGTATTCAAGGGGATCGTTCCCCCTCTGCAAACGCGCCAGGGGCGCGTTTGCAGAGTGGTGAAGGAAGGGGCGGGGCCTGCGGGCCCGATCGTTTTTTTTTTTTTTTTTTTTGGTTTCCTGAAGGGGGCTGTGTGGCCCCCTTACTTTTCCTGTTTTTGGGCCCTGGGGACCCCATCCCCCAGGGCCTTACCCCTTTTTTTAATTAAATTTTTTTTTTTTAAACGGGAAGGGGCCGCGTGGCCCCCTTCCCTGGGCCTGTATTGGCCCCGGGGACCCCATCCCCGGGGCATGGCCTCTATTTTTATTTTTATTCTTTGGAGGGGGCTGCGTGGCCCCCTCCTCTGGCCATTTAAGGCCCCGGGGACCCCATCCCCGGGGCCGGCCATACCCTTTTTTTTTATTTTTTTATTTTTTTAAACTTTGGGGAGGGGGCCGCGTGGCCCCCTCCCGAGCCACTACTTGCCCCGGGGACCCCATCCCCCGGGGCTGGCCCTCTCCGTTGGGGACTGTGGGGGGTCCCCAAGCCCCCCACAGTCCCGCCGGCTCCCCGCGTCCCTTGGGAGCCGGCATTGCTTTACACATGGGGAGCTGCTAAGATGCAGCTCCCCATGTGGAAAGCAGTCGACTTTGGATATTGGAAGAGAGAGCAGGTTTCCTGCTCTCTCTTCCAATATCCAAAGCAGTTTGCTATGGCAGGATGGGAGCCGCGAGGCTCCCGTCCTGCCATAGCAAACTACAGTGTCCCGGGGGTAGGCACCCCGGGACACTGCAGGAGCCGGCCCTGGGGGTGGCGGTCCCCAGGGCCATCAAGGGCTCCAGGAGGGGGCCGCGCGGCCCCCTCCCTTAAATTGCACAGCTCCGGGGAGGTGGTGGTCCCCGGGGCTCTGGGGTCCGTAACGGACCCCCATATTTAAATGTTTAGTGCCCCGGGAGGTGGCGGTCCCGGGCGTGTGGGGGCTGGAGCCCCCCACACAGGTTTTTCAATTTTAAAAAAAAAGCCCCGGGAGGTGGTGGTCCTCGGGGCTGCGGGAGGGCTCAGAGCCCTCCCGCACCATTTAAGAAAAAAGCCCCGGGGGTGGCGGTCCCCGGGGCTTGGGGGCCCTTTGAGGCCCCCACACATAAAATTAACCCCCCACCATGCCCCCGGGACTTGGGCCACCCGGGGGCAAAATACAATCGAGCGCAGGAGACCGCGCTTCGATTTTTTTTTTCGGCAGGATTCGCGCACCCTGAGCGCATCCTGCCGATTTTTAAAAAAATAATTTTTTTTTTTTTTTGCCCAGGGGGTCCTTGTGGGACCCCCTGAGCAAGCCTAGGGGGTCAGGGTGTTTCTACCCTGCCCCCTTTGTGCGCTTTGCATACTTGTTTCTGTCCCTCGGTTCTACCGAGGGACAAAATGGCTGCCAACATTTCCTGAATCGGAATGTTGACAGCCAGCTGACAGCCAATTAACATGCAGCTCGTGATCGGGAGGGTACGCGGACCCTACTCGGCCATAGATATCACTATCTTTTTACTTTTGATTTTCTCAGCTACTACTGAACGGATTTACACCATTTAACAAAAAGGGTTCTTTCTGAACCAAGAACTACCTCTTTGCCAAATTTGGTGTAATTCCGTTCAGCAGTTCGGGCTGTGTCTAAAGTTTCCTATGGAAAATTGCATGGGGAAAACGCGTTTTGGGACCCCCCTTTTTTCTCGGCCCCCGCTTGACGAATCCCCCCGAGACTTTCAGGGTAGGAGCGGACCGGAGCGGGCCACAAAGTTTGAAAATTTTGCGAAGAAACGTCAACCGGCAAGAGAGTTATTTCAAATAGAATGTCGCGGATTTCCTATGGATAATAGGTTGTAACTATAACTATCTACTGGCGACCGCCAGTAGATAATATATATACAAAAAACAAGAAAAAAAGTAGTTTGAATTTTGTAAAAAAAACTATGAAATGCTATTATTATATATTTTTACAAATAAGTCATAAATAAGACAAGTATTAAAAAAACAATTAAAAAATAACACCTTTAGAAACATTGAATTATTGTTTAAAAAAACTGCTACTGAAATAGTACCTAAAAATGAAAAGACTCACAAAAACTTGAACAAATCTGTAAAAAAAAAAACATTAAAATGAGAAAATTAAAAGTTAAAAAAACGTAGAAATTCACGGGAAAAAACAAAGGTTACTGGGACGTTATAGTTCTGAAATAGATTAAAAAACTTAGAAATTTGAGGTGTCATCAGTGATGTCATCAGTGATGTCACTGACCATGTCATGAGTGATATAATATGTGAGGTCATAAGCAGTGCATTGCTGTGGCATAATTTATAGTTAACTGAGGTAACTATAGCTGTTGAATTTCTCTGGTTTTGTATGAGTAAAATGTGAGACTAATTATAACGTCTGTAACCTTTGTTTTTTTAAGTGAATTTCTAAGGTTTTTTTTTTAAATTCTCCAAACTATAACGTCCCTTAATCTCAGTTTTTTTCAGTAAATATATATATATATATTGACAAATCTTCGCAAAATTTTCAAAACTAATAGGGCGCTCCGGTCAGCTCCTGTCTTGAAAGTTTCGGGGTGAGTCGTCAAGCGGGGGCCGAGAAAAAATGGGGTCCCAAAACGCGTTTTCTCCATGTTAATTTCCATAGGAAACTTTAGACAAGGCTACAGCCCGAACTGCTGAATGGAATTACACCAAATTTGGCAAAATGGTAGGTTTTGGTTCTGAAAGCAACCTTTTTCTCAAATGGTGTAAATCCGTTAAGTAGTTGGTGTAAATCCATTCAGTAGTTTCTGAGAAATTCATATATAAAAAAATATTAGTATCTGGTGTCCACAGTAGATCCGTGAACCCTCCCGAGCACGAGCTTGATTCTGATTGGCCACCAACAATTCAAACCAAAAAGTGTTGGCAGCCATCTTGTGACTCGGTTGAACCGAGTCACAAGAAAAAAGGTGAAAAATTGATAAAAAATAAGAAAAGGGGGCAGGGCAGAAACACACTGACCCCTAGGCCGGCTCAGGGAGCCCCAGGGCTAAAAAAGCATTTTTAAAAAACTTTTTGATGGGATTCACATAAAGTCCGCAAATCCGGCAGAAAAAAAAAAAAACAAGCGCGGGCTCCCGCGCTTTGTTTAGTTTAAGTCCTGGGTGGGCCAGGTCCCGAGGGCAATACATAATTATGTAGCAGGGGCCCGCGGGGGCCACCTCCCAGGGCTTCGTTAATAATGTGTGGGGACTGCCACCTCCCTGGGGCTTTTGCATAAAAATGTGTGGGGGCTCCTGACCCCCACGCTGCCCCGAGGACCGCCACCTCCCCAGGGCTTTAATTTATTTTGAGGGCCGGGGCCTCACGGGCCCCCCAAGCCCTGGAGACAGCCACCTCCCGGGGCTACTTTTGAAAAAAAGTGTGGGGGGCTTGAGTTAGGAATCCTAACTTTACTACTACTAAATGCCTTTTATGAATACTGAAAGCCGATTTTGTCTCAGATTACTTTTGTGAATCAGGCCCTATGAGTCTGTGGAAAAGTACACTTGAAATATGCCACATAATTTTAGGTGTCTGTTTGAAATAGGAACTTCATTTAGAGAAGTTTTAAGGTCTGCATGGTTTTGTGACTGAGGTATGTCTGTACTTCCACATGTATTCTCATAAGTGTTATGCATCTGAAGATGCTAGACGTATAAAACTCAGGTATATGTTTATTTGTATGTTTCTTTTATATATGATGCCACTAGGAAAAGGTGCAGACACATACATGTATGCTTTCTGGAATATGATGAGACTTATGAGAGACACATGCAAATGGTTACTGCTTTATATTTGGCTAGGTCCAACACCCTAAGTAGTGGCAGAACGGTGAGCGTGCAGCTCAAAAGTGAGGTTTAAGAGATGTTGGTAGAGGGTTTACTGATTAGGCTACTTTGTATGAGTGTGTGGAAAGGTGCACTTGAAATACGCCACATAATTTTAGGTGTGTGCTTGAAATGGGAACTGGATTTTGTGACGTGTTAATGTCTGCATGGTCTTGGGACTGAGGTATGTCTGTACTTCCACATGTATTCTCCTACGTGTTATGCATCTGAAGATGCTAGACGTATAAAACACAGGTATACGTCTATTTGTATGTTTTTTTTATATAAGATGCCACTAGGAAAAGGTGCAGACACATGCATTCATTCTATCAGAAATACGGTGAGACTTACAAGAGACACATGGCAAGGGTTACTGCTTTATATTTGGCTAGGTCCAACACCCTAACTAGTTGCAGAATGGTGAATGTGCAGCTCAGAAGTGAGATTTAAGACATGTTGGTAGAGGGATTAGTGATTAGGCTTCTTTGTATGTGTGTGGAAAGGTACACTTGAAATAAGGCACTTAATTTTGAGTGTCTACTTGAAACGGGAACTGCATTCTGAGAAGTTTTAAGGTCTGCATGGTCTTCTGACTGAGGTATGTCTGTACTTCCACATGTATTATCATACGTGTTATGCATCTGAAGATGCTAGATGTACAAAACACAGGTATACGTCTATTTGTATGTTTCTTTTATATATGATGCCTCTAGGAAAAGGTGCAGACACATGCAGGTATGCTTTCTAGAATAGGATGAGACTTACAAGAGACACATGCAAAGGGTTACTTGTTTATATTTGGCTAGGCCCAACACCCTAAGTAGTTGCTGAATGGTGAACATGGAGCTCAAAAGTGAGTTTAAAGACATGTTGCTAGAGAGATTACTGATTAAGCTAGTTTGTATGAGTGTGTGGAAAGGTATACTTGAAACACGAAATCTAATTTTAGGCCTCAACTTGAAATGGGAACTGCATTCTGTGAGGTTTTAAGGTCTCCATGGTCTTCTGACTGAGGTATGTCTCTTCTTGTACATGAATTCTTGTACATGTTATGCATCTGAAGATGCTAGATTTGTACAACACAGGTATATGTCTATTTGTATGTTTCTTTTATATATGATGCCACTAGCAAAAGGTACAGACACATGCATGTATGCTTACAGGAATATGGTGAGATTTACAACAGAGATATGTCAAGAATTGCTGCTTTATATTTGGCTAGGCCCAGCACCCTAAGTAGTAGTAGAATGGTGAAGCTGCAACTCAAAAGTGAGTTTTAAGACATGTTTCTAGATGGATTAGTGACTAGGCTACTTTGTATGAGTCTGTGGAAAAGTACACTTGAAATATGCCACATAATGTTAGGTGTCTGCTTGAAATGGGAACTGCATTGTGAGAAGTTTTAAGAACTGCATCGTCTTGTGACTGAGGTATGTCTGTACTTCCACATGTATTCTCATACGTGTTATGCATCTGAAGATGCTAGACATATAAAACTCAGGTATGTGTCTATTTGTATTTTTCTTTTATATATGATGCCACTAGGAAAAGGTGCAGACACATTTAAGTATGCTCTCTGGCATATGATGAGACTTACGAGATACACATGCAAAAGGTTACTGCTTTATATTTGGCTTGGTCCAACACCCTAAGTAGTTGCAGAATGGTGAACGTGCAGCTCAAAAGTGAGGTTTAAGACATGTTGGTAGAGGGATTACTGATTAGGCTACTTTGTATGAGTGTGTGGAAGGGTACACTTGAAATACGCCATATAATTTTAGGTGTGTACTTGAAATGGGAACTGCATTTTGTGAAGTTTTAATGTCTGTATGGTCTTGTGACTGAGGTATGTCTGTACTTCCACATGTATTCTCATATGGGCTATGCATCTGAAGATGCTAGACGTATAAAACACAGGTATACGTCTATTTGTATGTTTTTTTATATAAGATGCCACTAGGAAAAGGTGCAGACACATGAATGTATGCTTTCTAGCCGCTTAACCTCGGCGGCAATTCCGCCGCGGTGCGGCGGTTTAGCGCAGTGGGCAGGGCCGCGTCGGGCAACGGACGTGCGCAGCACTACGAAGGTAGTGCGCGCGACGGCCGTTGGCGACGCCAGCAGCGAAGGGGCTAGAATAGGATGAGACTTACAAGAGACACATGCAAAGGGTTGCAGCTTTATATTTGGCTTGGTGCAACACTCTGACTAGTTGCAGAATAGCAAAGCTGCAGCACAAAAGTGAGGTTTAAGACATGTTGGCTGAGGGATTAGAGTTTAGGCTACGTTGTATGAGTGTGTGGAAAGGTATAGTTTAAATATGCCACATAATTTTAGGTGTCTGCTTGAAACGGAAACTGCATTCTGTGAAGTTTTAATGTCTGCATAGTCTTGTGACTGAGGTATGTCTGTACTTCCACATGTATTCTGATACGTGTTATGCATCTGAAGATGCTAGACCTATAAAACACAGGTATACGTCTATTTGCATGATTCTTTTATATATGATGCCACTAGGAAAAGGTGCAGACACATGCATGTATGATTTCTAGAATAGGATGAGACTTACAAGAGACACATGCAAAGGGTTGCTGCTTTATATTTGGCTAGGTGCAACACTCTGACTAGTTGCAGAATAGTGAAGCTGCAGCACAAAAGTGAGGTTTAAGACATGTTGGTAGAGGGATTACTGATTAGGCTACTTTGTATGAGTGTGTGGAAAGGTATAGTTTGAATATGCCACATAAGTTTAGGTGTCTGCTTGAAATTGGAACTGAATTCTGTGAAGTTTTAAGGTCTGTGTGATCTTGTCACTGAGGTATGTCTGTAATTCCACATGTATTCTCATACTTGTTATGTATCTGAAGATGCTAGACATATAGAGCACATGTATACGTCTATTTGTATGTTTCTTTTATATATGATCCCACTAGGAAAAGGTACAGACACATGCATGCATGCTTTCAGGAATATGGTGACACTAACAACAGTGACATGCGAAGGGTTGCTGCTTTATATTTGGTTAGGCCCAACATTCTGAGCAGTCAGTGAATAGTGAAGCTGCAAGAGAAAAGGAAGGTTAAACATCATCATCATCATACTTTATTTCGGCTGAAGTGCCATATAAGTTTTCCACATTCACAATTTTGCTCCAGTATATAAAAGTACAAAGGTGAACAGTTAATAGATAACGACATGTCTCTATAAAAACTAATGTACAAATGACTAGGATACATATGAACACCAATGTTGCAATTAAAAGTTCAACATATACGTACTAGCAGGACCAGGCAGCCAAAGATGTCCTGATTAAGCCATTTCTGCCTGATACCCGTTAAAGTCTCTTGAAATGGCATAACTCTATTGTCCATTACGTTATAAAGGTGATATAAGGGAAGTATCCAGGTAAAAATTACCTTAACCCCGTCAATGATCCCCCTGGCCTCAGAACATATAAAGTGCAAATGAATACAGTACAATAAAGTTAAGGTGCTTACAGTATCAAGTTAAAAAACTATAAAATTCTATTAAATAAATGAGCTATGTAAGATAAAACCAACAAGTGAGAATTAAGATCAATAAGCTCTATGAGCCTCCGCCTAAGATACTCAATTAGTATTTTTCACTTGCAAGAGCACGTAGAGTTATAAATGTGACATACTACATTTCTCATTTCAAGCAGATACGTAAACTTATATGGTCTACTACAAGTGTACCTTTCCACAAACTCATAGCACGTACTGTAATTTGTAATTCTTTTGTCAACATGTCTTAAACCTCACTTTTCTGTTGAAGCTTCAGTTTTTACTAACTGCTGAGAATCTTGGGCCTAGCCAAATTTAAAACAGCAATTTCAACTATGTTACTTTTAAAGGTGCGTGTTCTTGTGCCAGGTTTACTAATGTGTACAGTACAATATTCTAAATATTTACGTATTATGGAGACATTTGCAATGTAATTGAAAGTATTTGTTTATTTATTGTTATGAATATTAATATATTATTATTTCAAAAGTATAACATTTAT
>CAWUFW010031957.1:0-14687 GCA_963921515.1 Calotriton arnoldi | reverse complement strand
GACCGACACGCATACAAAACCGAGCCGAAGCAACACAATACACCGCGACCCGACGCGTACGCAGCATACAAAACTGCACAAACACAGCGTGAGACGAAACGGAGAACACCGTACGAGACCAATGCAGGGTCCGACTCGGTCACAAGAACGTTTCCAACATACACAAACAGCACAAAGGAAAAATCACCCAAAAAAGGCCAAACAAGCAATTAGCAAGCCAATAAATACTGGGGGGTGGGGACAGAGAACAAAGACACACCCACAACTCCACCTATATAAAGGACACAAATCACTACCATGAGCCTTTGCAAATGCCATTCCACTGCCAGCACCCAAGAGAAAGCAACCACACACCCACAGCTCACCCCTCACACAAGCCACACACCATCAGCACACCAACAAATACCTACCTCACATACACCCAGCAAAACACACACTCACACACCCTCACCTGCACACCAACACACACATCACTCACCATCACCACCCATCACCATGCCCCCCAAGAAGAATCCCAAGTTCCTAGATTGTGAATTGGAAGTCCTGGTAGACGAGATCCTCAGGGTGGAGCCACAGCTGTTTGGCACTCTGGTCCAACAGACCCCCATGTCGCAGAAAACCAAGATGTGGGAGAGGATCATCAACAGGGTGAACGCCCAATCACCATGTCGGCGCACAAAGACGGACATCCAGAACAGGTGGTATGACGTGCGCAGGAGGGTACGGGACCTGCTGAAGATAGACTACATCAACAGCCAACATACCGGCAGTGGCCCTCCTGCCAAGCCAATATACCTCAGGCCCTGGGAGGAGAAGGTGCGGGCCATCCTTCCGCCAGTGAGCGTATATGGACTAGAGAACATCCCAGAGCCTGGTGAGTACACAACAAATGTACACAATAAACTGCCACAAAACACACACATCACTGTCAAGGAGAGTCAAACCATGCACACATAGCAATTACACAGCAACTAGAACAGAATCATCCCAAAATGTGTATGTCAGTCAGATAAACACAACACATGCCATCAAAAAGTCACATCCAACTGTGCCAACACATGTACAAACACAACCACAACTACAGCTAGGCAGTGGCACAAATAGAACTAACACACACATCCACACATGTAGCCACCACAACAACACCAACACACAGTGAAGACCACTCAAAGGAAGGAATTCTGTGTATGCTGGCCAAGTCAGTGTAGCCAATAGCATCATGGGAGTCGCAGTCACACATATTGCCCCCCCCACAACTGTCCCATCAACACCACCCTGAACCATGCTCACATCACAGGGAGTGGAGAAGGACTCACAAGATGGCTGACACTGGCTACTGCTGTGGGGAGCACAAGGCCCTGCTGCCAACTGTGCACCAACAAACAGCAGGACACCACTGACTGACATCCTGAGAGACAACTTACACTCCCTGCAATGCAAGCACGTTCCATGGTGGGCTATCTGGCTGGCTGGGTGGGAAGGGGGACTTGCAGCACTGACTATAGTCACCAGCACCTCCCCTCACACCCCCCAACACAAACTCCACAGTACCCACCTGGTAGAATGCAATGCCCTCCATCCTAACACAAGATCCCACAAAGCACCACCACCCTGGGTTATGTTGTGTGAAGCACAGGGACACTCTTGGGACTCTTAGCCAAACAACTGCCAGGACAACACTCCCAGCCATCCTGTCAGCACAGCCAGCCCACCCCACAGGGAAGCAGAGTCAAAAGGAAGGAAGCATGGGCATGCTGGGAAGGGGGGTGGAGGCAATAGCATGATGGGAGTCGTAGTCACAGACATTGCTCAGCCTCACAACTGGCCCATCAACACCACCCTGAACCATGCTCACATCACAGGGAGTGGAGAAGGACTCACAAGATGGCTGACACTGGCTACTGCTGTGGGGAGCACAAGGCCCTGCTGCCAACTGTGCACCAACAAACAGCAGGACACCACTGACTGACATCCTGAGAGACAACTTACACTCCCTGCAATGCAAGCACGTTCCATGGTGGGATAACTGACTGGGTGGGTGGGTGGGTGGGAAGGAGGTCTGGCTGTCAACCAAACACAATCAATGCAGACCATGTTCACACCCCAGAGAATACATAGAAATGCCCAAATAATGCAGGACAATGTGCCACACCAATATCAACCCCTGACTGTGACGACTTAGGACAATACAATGTACAGGCCCGCACCCCGAGGCACAGTCACAACTGTCAGGTGTGTCAACCACTGATGCCTGCAGAAACATGACATACATTGTTTGTGTCTCCCAAAAACAGGTGATGATAGGGACACAGCAGCAGACGCTGAGAGTCCCAGTCCCAGGCTCAAGAGGATGCCGAGCTCACTGGCGTCGTACAGCCTCTGTCCTCCTCGGACGATGAACAACCTGGCACATCCGGTGCAAGTCAACATGCTGCACCAGCAGGACCACCAGCTGCAGCACCAGCAGGTCCACCAGCTGCACCCCCTGCACCCACCCCTCCAACGACTGTCACCACGAATACCATCCCTGCCGACATGGACAGAATAAGGAACAACACCAGCGCAGTGACCCTGGACCAACCTGGGGCCATGGACACCACCACCACCACCACCCCCAAGGTGGACCAGGGTTATCTGTGCGTGCAACTGCACACACTGCACATGTCAGCAGGGGTGGTGGGAGGGGTGGGAGACAGAGGTCGCTGCTTGCAGACGTTGCTGGTGTGCATGAAGACCCACAACTGGTACGCATAGCTGATGCGTACCAGTCCAGCACCGGAGAGCTCAGCCAGGTAGTGGGGCTCCTCAGAGACATCAAACAGCAGCAGGCTGCCCATCATGCCCGCTTGGACTCCCACATGTCCCACGTGGAGTCACACATGTCACGTGTGGACTCCCACATGTCCCGCGTGGAGTCCAAGTGGGATGTACTACATGAGATGACGGCGGTGCACAGGGACATTTTACAATGCCTCCGCCAGATGAACAGCAACCAGTCCACACCTCCCTGTGTGCCAACAACATCTGGTACCGAACAAACTGCAACTGCCACAGGGAGGGAGGAGGACTCTGGCGGAGAGTCCCCTGCACCGCAGCAGCCTGCACTTGAGGGCCCCCCCAAGAAGAGGGGTCGTCCGAGGAGGGGAAAGTGAGAGGCTGATGGCCAAGCGCAACTCCCAGGAAGCCTGAACCTGTTCTGGATTTTCGCCTTTGTGCACAGACTGTTCACCCTGTTGATGGCAACACTACTCCCACACATTGCATGGGGAGTACAAGTTGGAACAATGTGTCAGACAACTGTGGCCCCGATACTGGGGATCCTGTCTACCTGGACTTTCTATTCATCTAGGAACTTGGGATTGCAAGATTCATGTACAGCACAATCCATCCTATGCACTATTATCACAGATGTATCACAATAAACACACTAATACACCATACTTGCCTCTGTCGTGATTCCAACGTGGGTGCTGTTATGGGGATGATGAACTGCAAAATTACACTGTGTATGCGAACTGCAACAGCAAGGACAACACAGGCATGTGAGTACAGGCAACGTGACACATATGAGGGAGACACACCACCAGGGCTACACAACACATACACACCTAGGCCATCTGACTCATTGCCTACACTGATGTTGCCAGGGAAGACGGTGCAATGCACAGACACCACACCCATTCCCAGTTGTAGTCAAGTAGCCCACAGGTGCAGTAAGCAAATGGCAGTCAAATGTGTGACCACAGACAACGCACATCACTAAGTGAAGCACAGGTTTATTACACAGTAGCAACATGCCGTAACCACTACAGATGCAAGGTAACCCCACCTGGTAGCGGGCACACAGTCAACAACTGTAGACAGAAGGAAGTCCATGGGTGTGGCGCACATCACCTGTAGGGACACAACAGCTACCAGCCTGGATGTGCAATCACGTCGTCGGTGGACACAGTTGACCAAACGAATCTGAAAGTACCCTGTGAAGGACAGAAATGACACACAGTCAAAAGCAATGCAGTACAGGACAGAACAGCAAAACTCATGCACAATACATGTTACAAGATACCCACCCAGAACCAAGTTAGCATGTCAACACTGTTGGGGAGTACAGCCCACCTGTCACCACACATCGCAACACACATCCTGTCAAGTAGCCCATGGACACACTCCAACAGCACCAGAGCACCACCCACACATCATGCCAACTCACATCATTCACATGACACCTCAGGATACTCACATTCAGCTAAAGAAGTTGGTGATGAGCTGTGTGCGGACATCACCATCACCATCATCATCATCATCGTCACTGGCATCGTGGTCCAGGCCAGGATCCTCCACAGGTGGCGGATGTTGGTCATCGTCATCCTGGATGAGAGGCAACTCCTTCCGCACTGCCAGGTTGTGGAGCATGCAGCAGACGATGATAATCTTGCACACTTTCGCAGGGGCATATGGGAGGGACCCTCCGGTCTTGTCCAGGCAGCGGAAGCGGCTCTTCAGGAGACCAAAGGTCCGCTCAATCACTCTCCTGGTCCGACCATGTGCCTCATTGTAGCGCATCTGGGCAGGTGTCACAGGGTTCCTGAGGGGTGTCAGCAACCACGGCATGTTGGGGTATCCCGAGTCACCTACGGACAGACAAGTGCACATCAGCTGACTTGGAAAAGTGGGCGGAATACTACAGATCAGATCACACACAATGGCACAAAGTCAGTACACACCGACAAGCCAGGCACGCTGGTTCTGCATCTGTGCCATCAACCTGGGGATGCGACTACTCCTCATCACAAAGGCATCGTGTGCTGAACCAGGGAAACGGGCACACACGTGTGTGATGGTCATGTCTGCAAGACACACCACCAGTGCATTGACCGAGTGGTAGTGCTTGCGGTTCCTGTAGGCCTGCTCCTGGGCCTGTGGTGGTACCAAAGCCACATGTGTCCCATCAATGGAGCCAATGACATGCGGCATCCTCCCCAGGGCATAAAAGTCACTCTTCACGTCAGTGAGTCGTCGCAGTCTAGGGAAATAGATGTACCGGTTCAGGAAGAGCAACATTGCCGCCAAGAAATCGCGGAGCACACGGCTGAACATGGTCTGTGACATCCCACCAGCAGACGCCACAGTATGTTGGAAGGTACCGGTGGCAAAGAAGTGTAGGGCTGCCATCACCTTCACCTTGGGGGTCAGCGCTGTAGGATACGGCCGGCCAGGCTGCAAATGTGGGGACAACTGCACTGCAAAATCCTCAATCAGCTGCCTGGTGAAGCGGTACCGTCGGATGCTGTCCCGTTCCACCATCGTTGCCAGGTCTGGGAATGGCCGATGGACAGCAGGAGCCCTGCAGTGCAGAGGAGAAGTAAGCAAGATCGTCAGTCACCCCACATATGCGGCATTGAACACACTCAAGATCCCAACATACATCATCATGAGGCACAACTACATGAAGTGTGCAGTACCGGAACGACATGTATGGTACATACATGGCCAACATCTGTCAACACGGTCCTACAGGTGGCATCAATTTGTCCCAGGTTGGCCCATTGGATATCATGATGCTGTGTCACAGTCACCCCCCAGTGACATGTGAGGACAGATGTGCCCCAGGCACCACAGCTCAACGACAGGCACATTCCCAGGGACCCTGTAATGCCACATGGACACTGGCATCACCTGGAGTATCATGTGTACACCACAACAAAACAAACATGACCCCCACAGGTAGTGGCCACACTTGCCATGGCAGGAGAGCCATGGACGTCTGTGACACACACGCACAACATCAGAGTCCATGCACACACAACGTGGATGTGGAGACTGTCTCCCATTGTGCACATGAAATCAGAGACATTGTAAACACTACATGCACAAAGACTGTGGAGGGCCATCACTATTGTGCCACTGGGACACCCTGGCTCAAACATACCGTCCCACATGGGACTCACGGGGTATGTGACATGACATACACAAACACCACTGTGAAATGTGACCATGACACATGCACAGATATGAACAGTTGCACATCACAGTGGTCACGTACACGTAACACCCAGGATCCTGTCCCCATTAACACGTGCACAGCCTGGGGGTGGCTGCCCACAGGTGACACCCACAGGACAACATGTACACCAACATACACACAATAGGAAATGCAGCCTTACATGCCTTATGATAAGGTTTGGACAGGCTGTCGTGATGTAGGTGTGCCCCTCACTCCCTGGGAGCTATCTGTGGCTGGCACATGTCCATCTGAGACAGGCATGCTGACCTATGCCAGTCACATATACAGTGATGCGTTGAACAGCAATGGACCGATCGGTGCCTCCGGCCGGCCCATTGCATTCAATGTGTCGGGTGCAGCGTTGTACCCCTGTGCGCGTTGAACAGCAATGGACCGATCGGTGCCTCCGGCCGGCCCATTGCATTCAATGTGTGCGGGTACGCGTTGTACCCCTGTGCGCGTTGAACAGCAATGGACCGATCGGTGCCTCCGGCCGGCCCATTGCTTTCAATGTGCGGGTACGCGTTGTACCCCTGTGCGCGTTGAACAGCAATGGACCGATCGGTGCCTCCGGCCGGCCCATTGCATTCAATGTGTGCGAGTGCAGCGTTGTACCCCTGTGCGCGTTGAACAGCAATGGACCGATCGGTGCCTCCGGCCGGCCCATTGCTTTCAATGTGTGCGGGTGCGCGTTGTACCCCTGTGCGCGTTGAACAGCAATGGACCGATCGGTGCCTCCGGCCCGGCCCATTGCTTTCAATGTGTGCGGAGTGCAGCGTTGTACCCCTGTGCGCGTTGAACAGCAATGGACCGATCGGTGCCTCCGGCCGGCCCATTGCTTTCAATGTGTGCGGGTGCAGCGTTGTACCCCTGTGCGCGTTGAACAGCAATGGACCGATCGGTGCCTCCGGCCGGCCCATTGCTTTCAATGTGTGCGGGTGCGCGTTGTACCCCTGTGCGCGTTGAACAGCAATGGACCGATCGGTGCCTCCGGCCGGCCCATTGCTTTCAATGTGTGCGGGTACGCGTTGTACCCCTGTGCGCGTTGAACAGCAATGGACCGATCGGTGCCTCCGGCCGGCCCATTGCTTTCAATGTGTGCGGGTACGCGTTGTACCCCTGTGCGCGTTGTACCTCAATGGACCGATCGGTGCGCACCCATTGACAATGGGCTTGCCTGGCAACGGACGCGTTTTCGAATTTCGAGCGAGTCGGTTGCTGGAAAATCAGTTGGTCACCCACAACAATGTTGCAAAATCATGTATGTCATGAAGTTGAAATTTTGAAGGATGCTGTGGGCGTGTTTTGGTGCTGCTATTCCATGGATTGGCCAGATTCAGAAGATGCAAACGACTTGGACCTATCACTTTGGACACAAGGGACAGTATCTGCCTCTCCAGCACATATATATTGCTGCCTGTTCCCCTGAGAGCCCACTTGCCTGCACTACATGCTCCAGGACGACATCTGCCACTGCACTGCTGCTGTCTCTGCCCCTCTGGACCCTGCAATGGCACGTACTGTGGAGAGAGCCCCAGCCTTCAGCCTTGAGGAGAACCAGGCCCTGCTGGACAGCCTACTTCCACAGTACAGCAAGCTGTATGGGACACCAGGGGAGCAGGTGAGTGTTCTGTGCACTGCCTTTCTGAATGTGCATTTTGTCTGACTAGCAAGGCTGAGAGTCAGCACACCACTGGCTAGCAGGCTCACTGAGTAGTTGTCACCCCCCATAGTGTGTAGTGACTTGCACTGGACAGGTATGGTGCAGTGACAGTGCTTCTGAACAGGGTTTTACTCCCCATGCAATGATACCATGTAGTGACTTCTGGAAAACTGTCCATGGGCAGCCGTGCACTGCCTGGGTACACCATGTGCCCCTGTGATTGCGACATGTATATGCAACTGTGTCATGCACGGATATGTTGCATGTGTAGTAATGGCCTTATCACTTTGTCATCCTGACAGGCTTCTGCCCATCGGAAGCATGAGATATGGAAGGACATCGTCCGGGCTGTCCGGTCCGTGGGGGTCTACAAGCGCCGGATCCGCAACTGCCAAAAGAGGTGGCAGGACCTTCGGGGCTGGACCCGGAGGATTGCACGGGTCCAGCTGAAGCTGTCGCCTCCTCGCAGGAGGGGCGGAACACGGACCCTGACCCCCACATGCTCAGGATCCTGGCGGTGGTCTTTCCAGACCTGGATGGGCAGCTGAAGGCCAGAGAGCAGCAAGGAGGGGTGAGTCAAAGACTGCACTGTGTACTCTGTCTAACATGCTATGTGCCCTCCTCGGGCCAGGTTGAACTGCCACAGTACAGCAGTCATGTTGTCCAGGAGCCATGTCCCTCTATTGTGCACTGCCCACTCCTCATCTGATACCCAGGTGTGGCCCTTACATGCAGGGAATTCTGTCACTTAGGACTGTGTCCTTGCAGTTTGCTTGACTCAAGGTGGGAGACAGCATCTGTTTCCCTGACTCTGTGGTGGGCATCATGGGTGGGTCCATTGCTTACACAATGCCTGTATTCTGACATGTATTCAGCGTGTTACTTTGATCTGTGGTCCAATTGCTGAGCTGATCCACCACATGTGGCTGGGGTACCTGGCACACACCCATGCTGCGGGTGGGAACAATGTTTGGGCCCCAGGAGTATGTATATGACGTGTGTCACACATACTTAGCCAGCTGCCTACAGTCCAGGGCTCATCCCTCATTCATGTGGGGCTGGACAGTCATGCCTACTCCAGGCCATACAATACACTCTGTACTCCCACTCCCGTGTATCAGCGGACACATTGTGCACAGTGATTTGACCCCTCAGGTGTCTGCCTCTGTGTCAGTGTGCTGTGGATTAGTCGCCAGGACTGCTGTGGAGTTTCTTGGTAGGGGCTCAGCATGCCACTGGAGATGTGACCATAGGAGACGATACTTGTGTGACACATAGGTGTCTGATCAGCTGCCCATGCAGAATGGGGCATGTAAATGTGAAGTTCAGGCAGCTGTTCCCCATGCACAGCAGAGTGTGAGGGGCTCAGGTTCAGAGGGTAGTGTCACAGGTCTCCCATATGTCCAATAGGTATGACCTGGACAGATGAGGGTTAAGAGGATGTGTTGTGGGGGGATGTACATGTGCACTTGTGCAGCTCCAGGACTTGCATTCCCCATGACCTACTATTGTGACACAGTGCAGAGTGTTGTTGTCTGGCTGCAAAGTCATACATCACTGAGACAGTGATGTATGACTTTGCAGTCATGCCTCCGCCATGGCATGTGTCTACTGATTGGTGATCCTGCAGGGGAGTGACATGTGCTACATGCACACCATAGTGGCGCTGGCTATCAGGACATGGGTGCATCATGGTGTCTGTCGCTGGTATGCATCACATGCATTTCCTATTTGACTCTGGGCATCCCTTACATCCGTAAACCTGTACTGACTCAGTGGCAAGAGCTGTGATGTGTCCACACCGTGTCCTCTGCACTGTCCAACTACTGTGTACTTGGTGCATGTGTCAACACTGGGGTGTTGCAATCCAACAGACACCAGACAGATGGGTGCAAGGCCATGTGGGATGTGAGTGCCATGCTTGGCATCAGACTGACAATTGACTTCTCCTGTTCAATTAGTGCACTTTTAGCAATGTACAACTAATGATGCCAGGGCTTGCTCTGTGATGTGCTGTGCTCACAGTGGTGTGTGCGTTATGTGCAGGTGACTGATGTCTGTCTGTTTCCCCATTGTTTGCAGATACATCCACGGCCACGGAAGGGGACAGCTCCACGGACCAGGAGGAGCCGGAGAGCCAGACTGGGTCAGCAGCCGAGGAGTGGTCGGAGGGACCCAGTGGCACGGAGGGCGAGGGGAGCCACACCGAGGAGTCCTCAGCAGCATCCACCTCAGCTGAGGACCAGAGCAACTCGGAGGATGACTCCCTTGTGGAGGCGGGTGTCAGCAGCCACCACACCCCAGCTAGTGTTGCTGTCCCCGCCACCACCAGCACCACCACCGCCCTCCCATCGGCTCCCATTCCCCAGGTCCGTGGAGGCTCCCATGTCCGGGAGCGTGTCTCCTTTGGGCCAGGCACCGCACCCCTGCCCCTGTGTCCCCTGCTGCCCTGAGTGAGGAGTCTGTGTACCTCCTTCGCCAGCTCCATGTAGGGCAGACAGCCATGCTGAGTGTCCTCCATGCGCACACCGCGCTGTTGACTCAGCTGGTGTCGTTCATGGAGGGCATCTCATCGGGCATGTCTGACCTACAGAGGGGCAATAGGTCCATGGACTCCTCCCTGACGGCAGCAGTGTCCCTCCTCAAACGGTCCCTCACCCCTCCTGCCTCTGCTCCATCCACACTCCCCAGCACCTTACCCATCCCAGGCACACACACACTGGCACAGGCACACACCAGCACACACACATCCAGCACACTGACACACACGCCAATGACAAAACGCACACGCACGCACATTCAGGGGACTGAAGCCAGACTCACAGGGGATGGGGCCCTGGAACACACACACGCATCCACATGCACTGCGCAGTCCTCAGTTCCCTCTCCCTCCAAAGCACCCTCCCTTGCCTCACCTGCAACCCCAAAGTCACAGCAGCTCTTCCTCTGTGACCTCGGCCTCTTCCCCACCGATGAAGCTGCCCCAGCATCCCGGGGGAAGAGGAAGCCCACCCACACGGAGCAGAGTGCCCCTCGCCCCCGGACACCCTCCCCCAGGCGCAGACGGACTGAGGCCCCCACCCGCAAGTCCCCCGGAGTGCTAAGAGCAAGACCCCGCCACCGCCCTGCAGCTCAGGCACAAGGTCTCCGTCCTCCATCCCTCAGGCCCCCACTGCACAGGTGCCCCCACCACACCCTGCCCCAGGTTCCCCCACCCACAGATATACCATCCCCAAGAGGCTCCGGCCTTCTCCCCTGCCACTTGCTCTCCCAGCACCACACCCCCCGCTGCGCTTGTCTGTGCCACTGATGTGGTGAGGGTGTCCTCCCCCTCTGTCCAACCCACCTTGCCTGTTCCCCATTCTCCTCCCCTGGAGGTAGGCACTGCAGTGGAGTCCACTACCGCCCTGTCTGACTTGGGCACTGCAGTGGCGGACCTGTCCACCCCATCTGCAGGGTCCACTGCAGTTGTGCCGGCACCCACGACATCTGAGTCATGCCCCCCAGTTGTGCCGGCACACACCATGTCAGACACCTCCACTGCAGTTGTCAGTGGCTCTCCAGCACCCACCACCCCTTCCCTGACTCCCCCTGGTGAGCCCTGATCCTGTCCCTGCGGTGCCTGGCCTGCCCCCCGGTTGCCCCTCCTAGTGGATTGTCCCTGGTATTGTGCAGGCATGCGTAGGGTGACATCTGCCAGTGTCACCCTGTTTGAACTTTGACAATGGACTGGCCATTGGCCTTTGCTCTAATTTCTTCTGGACGTCGTTATCAAACAACACATATGCTGAATAAAGCAACTTTCTTTTCTCTAGTGCTCATGCTTCAGATGTACATGTTGTTGGTGCAGCTAACCATGCCCTTGCTGCAGTGATGGTGATATCTGGTCTCATGATTATGAAGTGTTACTGTGCAGGAACCCATGTGGTCCAGGGGAATGTGTCCTATCATGTGGTGTATCCATGTCATCAATAGCAGCATCTGAGGGTGTCATGTGTTCAGTATTTGGCAATGGGTTTCCTACTTACATTGGCAATTTCATATCTGTGGCTTCCACCCCTGCACATCTGTTGTGCCTGCCATCGTTGCATTTGTCTACTTCCCTGACCGTGTTGCCATCTCCAGTGGACATGCAGGTTTGGGCATCAATGGGGAGGGACTCATCCGTGTAGTCAGTGCAACATTGCTATACAAGTGTGTTGGATCTGTGCTGATGATTCCGTTGGCACATCCATGACCAGGCTGATGTGATGGGAGCCCTCATTTGGTGCTAATTGTTGATTGTGTGACCAAGTGCTCAGCTGACATGATGGGGCCCTACTGAGGCAACATATGGCACAGCTTTCCTCACACAGGAGTGGAGTCCCCTCATGGCAGTGTGTACACGTGTGACATTGCCTGCGCCCAAGGTGTGTGTTGTATGTGCATGTCTGTGTGTTCACTTCCATTCATCTGCGCATGCTGTGATCCCTAGTGTTGTACCTGTTTGTGATGCTTGCTGACTTGAGCTATGTTCCCCCAAAGTCTTCTCCCTGTGTTCTCTGTGATGTGGGTGCATGGCACATTACTGGTCATCAGGGTGTCACCCATAGGTGTGTTTGCTGTCAGGGCAGAGTTTGTGTGCAGACGCAGATGGGTCACAGTCAGGTTTCCCTTTGGCACTTGTTGTTTGCCCCTGTCATGTGATTTCCAGTTTGTGTTATCTTTCAGTGATTGTGACACGTTGTGTGTGTGACTGCTGGCACTCCTTAGGGTCCGGGCTGCAATGTTGGTTGTTGTCTATGTGTGTTCTTTGTGGGTGACCTTGGCTTCTTCATTGGTGTGTGACTGTGGCTGGGATCCCATTGGTCGGTGTGGTATTGCCGTCATGTCCATGTACAGCGTAGTGTGCAGTGTGTCAGACATTCAGGAGTCTTGTTGAGTGTCCATGTGTGATGTGTTTCTACACCTTGGTTCCCACCCACCACCCTGGAATAGTCATGGGTGCATGTGCAATGTCACCAGTGCATGTGTACTTCACTGCTGCACATTGTTGGAGGTCGAGGGGTGTGGTCTTGAGTGTGTGCAGATGAGAGTTGTTGCCCGGCTAGGCCCCTGCCTCCATGTTGGCCTTGGCTTACTGGCCATGCTGATTGATTTGTGCTTGTGTAGGTGTGATGGTAGTTTGTTGCTCAGGACACCTGACTGTGGTTCACAGTGTGAACGACATTTAGCTTTGTCATCACAGTGGTATTTTTATTCAGCCCAGGGTCACCACATTGTGGGGGCCCTGGGGGTGGTGCTGTGGTGTGTCTGTGACTTGCTGTGTCAGTTGTTGTTCCTACGTGCCTGTGTGACATGTGTGTTTTGTGCTCCCTCTCACCTGTCAATGCCTGCTTGCCCACATAGGGGATTTGGATCCATGAGTTACCTTAGTGTGGCAGTGTATGCACATCTGTATGATTGGTATTCAGCTCTCCTCATGTGTTGTGTTGTTGCCTGGGGACACTGGCACCCCCACCCCTCACCTGCTGTGTATGATGACAGTGTTGGTCTGCCTGTTTGTGTTTGTGCATCTGCACCACTGCATTGGCATATCTTGGGTGTGCCATTGGCTGTATGTTGTTTGGTGTGTTTCCCCTGCTGTCCCTGGGACTCCTAGGTCATCGGTCAGCACAGTGATCATGGTTTGTGTGTCCCATTGCTGCCATGGTATGGTATCTGTTCACCTCACATCTGCTGTCTCCACAGGGTATCTGCATTTGTGTGCCCATTGGTGCAAATATGTGGTTCTGCATTCTGATGGTCACTTCTGTCATTGTGTCATTGATGACTGTTGACGGTCTCAGCCCCCATGGGTGTTGTTTGTCTGCACATGGCCAAAGGAATGTTTCATTTGCACTGCAGTATTTGGCTCCCCCAATTTATGTTGCAATGGGACACATACACTACTTTGCCACAGATGAGTTTTTGGTTCTGTGACCAGGAATGATCCATGCAGTTTGGCAGTTGCAGCTCTTTCTTTGTCAACAATTACCTTTTGGTCACTGTGATGATGAGGGTGTAGACCCCATTGCCACAATGGTCAAAATGTGCTTCAGCTATGGACCCCACACTTGCCTTTTGGTCACTGTGATGATGGGGGTTTAGTCCCCATTGCCACAATGGTCAAAATGTGCTTCAGCTATGGACCCCACACTTGCCTTTTGGTCACTGTGATGATGGGGGTTTAGACCCCATTGCCACAATGGTCAAAATGTGCTTCAGCTATGGACCCCACACTTACCTTGTGGTCACTGTGATGATGGGGGTTTAGGCCCCATTGCCACAATGGTCATGGGCTGCTTGCATTGTGGGTGCCACACACATATATGTGTGGCACATGTGCTAGGGGGTCACATTGTATGTTCAAAGTCATGTTCGGTGTTGTAGGCATTTGACACAGCCTGCTCACACGCTTGTCATGGTGGTGGGGGATGTCTTAATCTTGCATTCCCTAGGTTGTGGTGTGCTTGTTGTGTCATGCATTGTCCATCCTATGAGTGGGGGTGGTAGTAGTGGTAGGCATCCAGCCCCCCTGGCTAAGGGTGGTAGTAGTGGTGGGCATCCTGCCCCCCTGGCTAAGGGTGGTAGTAGTGGTAGGCATCCTGCCCCCCCTGGGTGAGGGTGGTAGTAGTGGTGGGCATCCTGCCCCCCCCTGGGTGAGGGTGGTAGTAGTGGTGGGCATCCTGCCCCCCCTGGCTAAGGGTGGTAGTAGTGGTGGGCATCCTGCCCCCCTGGCTAAGGGTGGTAGTAGTGGTGGGCATCCTGCCCCCCTGGCTAAGGGTGGTAGTAGTGGTAGGCATCCTGCCCCCCTGGCTAAGGGTGGTAGTAGTGGTGGGCATCCTGCCCCCTGGCTAAGGGTGGTAGTAGTGGTAGGCATCCTGCCCCCTGGCTAAGGGTGGTAGTAGTGGTGGGCATCCTGCCCCCCTGGCTAAGGGTGGTAGTAGTGGTAGGCATCCTGCCCCCTGGCTAAGGGTGGTAGTAGTGGTGGGCATCCTG
>CAWUFW010031956.1:0-14690 GCA_963921515.1 Calotriton arnoldi | reverse complement strand
GGGCAGTGTGGGGGATTGGGGCCCCCACACATTTTTTTTGTCACTGGCCCCGGGACTTGGCTCCACCCGGGCTAAATACAACAAAGCGCGGGAGGCCGCGCTTCGTTTTTTTTAGTTTCACGGCCGGATCCGGCGCGCATTTTGCCGATTTTATTTTATTTTTTATGCTTTTTTGGGCCCTGGGGGTCCTTGTGGGACCCCCTAAGCAGGCCTAGGGAGTCAGGGTGTTTCTACCCTGCCCACTTTTCTAGTTTTTCATGTTTGTTTTTCTCTTTCCTTGTGACTCGGTTCTACTCTACCGAGTCACAAGATGGCTGCCAACACTTCCTGGTTTGGAGTGTTGACAGCCAATTAGAATAAAGCTCGTGGTCGGGAGGGTCCGCGGATCCTCTGTACCTCATAATTTCAAAACATTTATTTTTGATTTTCTCAGCAACTACTGAATGGATTTACACCATTTAAAAAAAAGGGTGCTTTCTGAACCAAGCACTATCTTTTTGCCAAATTTGGTGTAATTCCATTCAGCAGCTTTGGCTGTAACCGTGTCTAAAGTTTCCTATGGGAAATTGATTTTTTGACCTCTATTTTTTTATTTTCTCCGCAACTACTGAACGGATTTACACCATTTTTAAAAAAGGGCGCTTTCTGAACCAAGCACTACCTTTTTGCCAAATTTGGTGTAATTCCGTTCACCAGTTCGGGCTGTAGCCGTGTCTAAAGTTTCCTATGCGAATTAACATGGAGAAAACACGTTTTGGGACCCCTTTTTTCTTGGCCCCCGCTTGCCGAATCACCCTGAAACTTTCAAGACAGGAGCTGACTGGAGCGCCCCACTAGTTTTGAAAATTTCGCGATGATTCGTCATCCGGCGCCAAAGTTATTGGGAAAACAAAAATGCTTTTCCTATGGAAACTAGGTCCTAACTATAACTATCTACTGGCGACCGCCAATAGATAATATATATATATATATTCACTGAAAAAACCATAGGTTTTAGGGACAGTTATAGTTAGTTGGACATTGCACTCGTACAAAACCCGTGAAATTCCCCGTTATAGTTAGTTCAGGTAACTATAACTCGCGCCTCGCAATGCACTGCTGATGACGTCACATATTACATCACTCATGACATGGTCAGTGACATCACTGATGACATCACTGATGACATCTCAAATGACATCACTGATGACATCATCCAGTGACTGTGTGTTTCTGTAAAGTTTAATTTTGTTTTATATATATGCCAAGCTGTATTGAGGAATGAGTGGGTGTATAAGTGTCTGTATGGAGGATTTAGTAGGTACGTGACTGACTGTATAAGTGAGTGATTAAACGTATCTTACTGAATGCATGGGTTAGTGACTAAACTGGGTGAATGTCTGAATCCGTCTGTCTGTTGCTGTGTAAGTGGCTGCATGGGTTTGTGAATAGCTACATGAGTGTCTATATGAGTTATTGATTGGTTGTCTGAGTATCTGTATGGGTGCCTGAGTGTTTGTGTGGGTGGGGTGTGTGCGACTCTGTGCATAGATGTGTGAGTGGGTGATTCACTGGGTGGATGGTTTCAAGAGTGCATCTGTGATAGACTGTCTGGTGGGTAAGTGTGTGTAAGAGTGTGTTAGTGAGTGAATGTATGTCCCAGTGGCGCATGTGTGAGTAACTACATATGTGAAAGGCAGTATATATGTGTGTTGGAGTATATAAATGGCTATAAGTGAGAGTGTGTGATTGTGAGAGTGGCTGTATGGATGAGTGTGTGCTTGTATCAGTGATTGTATAAGAGTGTAAAAATGTGCTAGTATTTGTATGAGTAAGTGAGCTGGTGTGTGTATGACAGTATAGGTGAGTAAATGGCAGTGTGAATAATTATTTGCATGACTGACTAGGTGTGTGAGTACCTTTATGGATGAGTGGCGGTGTGTGAGTGTCTATATAGGAGTATGAGTGCATATGATAGTCCTGTACTGAGTGACCGTAAGTATGAGTGACTTTACGGGTGAGTTAGTGGGTGTGTGTGTAGACCTAAGAATCAGTTAGTGGGTATGTAGTTATTGGTGTTGGAGTGTCTATGGTTTTGCGAATGGCAGTCTGTTATTTAGAGTGGGTGTATCAAAGGTTATATTAGGGTGTGAGGAGGTGCATCAGATTATCACGTGGATGATGTCATCAGTGATGTCATCAGTGATGTCATTTGAGATGTCATCAGTGATGTCATCAGTGATGTCACTGACTATGTCATGAGTGATGTAATATGTGACGTCATCAGCAGTGCATTGCGGGCGCAAGTTATAGTTACCTGAACTAACTATAACGGGGGAATTTCACGGGTTTTGTACGAGTGCAATGTCCAACTAACTATAACTGTCCTTAAAACCTATGGTTTTTTCAGTGAACTTCAAAGGTTTTTTAAATGCTAATTTCTAACTATAACGTGTCTGAAACCTGTGGTTTTTTCAGTGAATTTCAAAGGTTTTTTAAATGCTAATTTCTAACTATAACTGTCCCTAAAACCTATGGTTTTTTCAGTGAATTTCAAGGTTTTTTAAATGCTAATTCCTAACTATAACATGTCTGAAACCTATGTTTTTTTCAGTGAATTTCAAAGGTTTTGTAAATGACAATTTTTAAATGTATTAATTGTTATATTTATTTTTGGATACTGATTTACTACATTTTTTTAAACTTTATTTTTACATATTTTATTTTTTAAATTACATTGTAATTACATTATACATTACATTACAAAATATACTTTCTCTGAATGAATTACTTTAGTTTAAATACTTTGCAAAGAGGCAATAGACTTTTAAGTACAGTAGTTACAGTTGTTGCAATGGGCAACACAATTTCAAACACAATGCAACATTGAGCTCAATGTGAATTTCTAGTTAAATGCAATTAGTTACTTTATGGATTACTTTTTCTAACCACAGGACTGGATCCTAGATTCAGTCCTGGGACATCTCCTGTAAACAGTTGAGTAAAAGCGTTTTGGTTACAGTAGTGATTTTTAAGGAATATTATTGTATTTTAAAAGTTGACACTTAGAAACTTTTTCACATAGAATCACCAATGTTATCCTATGGGAGGAAATTCACTTAGCAGGTAAGTAGTGTTATCAGTTACTTTTTCTTACTCAGTGTTGGATCCTGGATCCAGCACTGGTGCATCTCCTGTAAACAGTTGAAAGAATGCGTTTAAGTCATACAGGCGATTTTTAAGGAATATTTGTAGTTTGTGAAAATCGACACTTTGAAACTTTTCTGCTGAAAACCAGACAATGGATTCCTATGGAAGGAAATATAAGTTACTGGTAAGTACGGTTAGAATTACTTTTCAGGGTCAGTGCTGGGCTAAAAGATGCAGCACTGGGTTCTCTCCTGATAACAGGTGAGTAAATCGGAATTCGTAGTTCGGTTGATTTTAGAGGAATATTATAAAGTTCCAAAACTCCACACTTAGAAGAATTTCCAAGTGAAACCAGTCAATGTTAGCCTATGGAAGGAAATTCAAGTTGCTGGTAAGTACGGTTAAAATTACTTTTCAGGATCAGTACTGGGCTGAAAGATGCAGCACTGAGGTCTCTCCTGATAACAGGTGAGTAAATCGGAATTCGTATTTCGGCTGATTTTAGAGGAATATTATAAAGTTCCAAAACTGCACACTTAGAAGAATTTCCAAGTGAAACCAGTCAATGTTAGCCTATGGAAGGAAATTCAAGTTACTGGTAAGTACGGTTAGAATTACTTTTCAGGATCAGTACTGGGCTGAAAGATGCAGCACTGAGGTCTCTCCTGATAACAGGTGAGTAAATCGGAATTCATATTTCGGCTGATTTTAGAGGGATATTTGTATGTTTCAAAATCGACACAGAAACTTTTTAGCAAAAAGCAGGCAATGATATCCTATGGAAGGAAATTCAAGTTACTGGTAAGTACGGTTAAAATTACTTTTCAGGATCAGTACTGGGCTGAAAGATGCAGCACTGAGGTCTCTCCTGATAACAGGTGAGTAAATCGGAATTCGTAGTTCGGCTGATTTTAGAGGAATATTTGCACAATGGTGAAGGAAGGGGTGGGGCCTGAGGTGACATGTCTGCAAACACACCCAGTGGCACGTTTTAAGTTGGAGAATTAATTCCTTCTCAATCCCGAGGGTCCCTAGGGCCAACTAGCCCACCAGATACCTCTAGTATGCCCCAGACAGCTGCGTTGCAGAGAGGTGTTCAGAGGCCACGCCCTTTTACAACACTCTGCAACGCAGCTCCGTGGCGCTTACTGGAGGTACCTGGTGGGCTAGTTGGCCCCCAGGGACCTCAGGATTGAAGGGGATTTAATTCCCCATCTTAAAACGCGCCACGGGGCCTGTTTGCACACATGTCACCTGAAGCCCCGCCCTCCCTTCACCACTGTGCAAACGCGCCCCGTGGCGCGTTTTAAGTTGGGGGATTAAGTCCCCTTGAATCCTGAGGGTCCCTGGGGGCCAACTAGCTCACCATGTACCTCCAAAAGCACCACAGAGCTGGCGTTGCAGAGAGGTGTAAAAAGGGGCGTGGCCTCTGTACACCTCTCTGCAACGCAGCCCTGGCGCATACTGGAGGTTCCTGGTGGGCTAGTTGGCCCCCAGGGACCCCCAGTATTGAAGGGGAATTGCTCTCATCTGCAGAACGCGCCAGGTGGCGCGTTTGCAGAGTGGTAAAGGAAGGGGGCGGGTCCTGCGGCCCGATCGTTTTTTTTTTGTTGTTTTTTTGTTTTTTTCCCAAGGGGGGCTGTGTGGCCCCCCTTACTTTTCCTATTTTTGGGCCCTGGGGACCCCATCCCCCAGGGCCTTATCCCTTTTTTTTTTTTTTTAATTAAACGGGAAGGGGGCCGCGTGGCCCCCTCCCATGGCCGAATCCGGCCCCGGGGACCCCATCCCCCGGGGCATGGCCACACTTTTAAATACATTTTTAAGGAGGGGGGCTGCGTGGCCCCCATCCTCAGGCCTCCTTTTGCCCCGGGGACCCCATCCCCCGGGGCAGGCCTTTATTTATTTATTTATTTATCTTTAAATTATTATTTTTGGGGAGGGGGGCCGCGTGGCCCCCCTCCCGGGCCACTACTTGCCCCGGGGACCCCATCCCCTGGGGCTGGCCCTCTCCGTTGGGGACTGTGGGGGGGTCCCCAATCCCCCACAGTCCTGCCGGCTCCCCGCGTCCCTTGGGAGCCGGCATAGCTTTCCACATGGGGAGCTGCTAACATGCAGCTCCCCATGTGGAAAGCAGTTTGCTTTGGATATTGGAGCGAGAGCAGGCTTCCTGCCTCGCCTCCAATATCCAAAGCAGTTTGCTATGACAGGACGGGAGCCACGAGGCTCCCGTCCTGTCATAGCAAACTACAGTGTCCCGGGGTAGGCACCCCGGGACACTGCAGGAGCCGGCCCTGGGGGGTGGTGGTCCCCAGGGCCATTACAGGCTTCCAGGAGGGGGCCGCGCGGCCCCCTCCCTCCATTGACAAAGCCCCGGGAGGTGGTGGTCCTCGGGCTCTGGGGTCCGTAATGGACCCCCATATTGACATTTTTAGTGCCCCGGGGAGGTGGCGGTCCTCGGGCGTGTGGGGGCTCGAGCCCCCCCACACAGCTAAATTTTTTAAAAAATTATTAAAGAAGCCCCGGGGAGGTGGCGGTCCCCGGGGCTGCGGGAGGGCCGAGAGCCCTCCCGCCCCATTTATTTTTAAGTTAATGGGGAAACATTGGCTCCTGTGGAATAATAATACAGTATTTCTAATGCAATTCTGTACAATGGCAATATACAGGGTTAGTAGGATGTCAAAAAGAAAGCGGGACCCCCTGAGCAGACCTAGGGGGTCAGGGTGTTTCTACCCTGCCCCCTTTGTGCGTTTTGCGCACTTGTTTCTTTTTTTTCTCGGCGGGATCCGCGCACCCTAAGCGCATCCCGCCGATTTAAAAAAAAAAATGCTTTTTCTGCCCAGGTGGTCCTTGTGGGACCCCTGAGCAGACCTAGGGGTCAGGGTGTTTCTACCCTGCCCCCTTTTTCCGCTTTGCGCACTTGTTTCTGTCCCTCGGTTCTACCGAGGGATAAAATGGCTGCCAACACTTCCTGATTTGGAGTGTTGACAGCCAATTAGCATGCAGCTCGTGGATCGGGAGGGTACGCGGACCCTACTCGGCCATAGATATATATGTGATTTTATTTGTGATTTTCTCAGAAACTACTGAACGGATTTACACCATTTAAGCAAAAGGCACGACACTGAACCAAGGGCTACCTCTTTGCCAAATTTGGTGTCATTCCGTTCAGCAGTTCGGGCTGTAGCCGCGATGAAAGGATCCTATGGAAAAATGAATGGGGAAAACGCGTTTTGGGACCCCCCTTTTTTCTCGGCCTCTGCTTGACGAATCAACCCGAGACTTTCAGGGTAGGAGTGGAGCGGAGCGCCCCAACAAGTTGGAAGCTTTCGCGAAGATTCGTCAACCGGCGCAAGAGTTATTTCAAATAGAATGTCGCGGATTTCCTATGGAAAATAGGTCCTAACTATAACTATCTACTGGCGACCGCCAGTAGATAATAATGTGATCAATACTGCCGTTGGGCAGTCAAAACGCGTCAGGCTGGGCACTTGCTTTTCAAATGACTTTGCACTGGCACTTTAAAATCTGCATTAAATAAAGAAGAATTTGTTCTCCACATCTGTGGTCCGTACCTGCTTTGGGATCGAGATCTGATCGGGTTCAGGATTGTAGATACCATATATATATATATATATATATATATATATCACCTACTGACTGTCACCAGTAGGTAGTTATAGTTAGGACGATGTTTCCATAGGAAAAGCGTTTTTTGACTTGCCTATATCTTTGGCACAGTTTGAGGAATCTTCACAAAAGTTTCCAAATAAAGTGCCCTGGTGAATCTTGTTGTGCATGCAAAGTGTTGGGTTAATCCATCAAACAGGGGCTGAGATAAAGCGGGGTCAAAAAAAGTGCATTTCTCATGTTAACTCCAATAGACTCTATAGACACGCCTGCAGCCGTAACCACTGACTGAATATACACCAAAGTTGGCAGAAAGCTAGCTTTTGGTCCGCAGATTATGCCTTTTGTTATTTGGTGTAGATCAGTTCAGTAGTTGTTGTTCAGAAATTAAAGGAATTCCAAATTTGGATATCTGTGAAGAATTTGCAATGATTTCGAGACGAATCGCGAATGCGCATGCCAACAGGAATGCCATGATTGGCTGATAGCAACTTGAGCAGAGAGTTGCAGCCACCATTTTACTTCCTCAGAACAGTCCCTGAGACTCAAATGAAATGGGAGAAAGTGGCATGAGTGGTCAGGTTGGATGTGACCTGATCCCATGGCTGCAATATAGGGGTCATTGAGGGACCCCTGATGTGTATAATATGTCGGGAAAAAGTTTTTTTCTCATGCCCGATATTTGTGAATTTGTCGCGACTGTCAGCACAGGCCACTGTGGAATGTTGCAAGGAATTCACGAATATCATCAAAATATTTAAAAAAAGACATTCACAGACCCACTCAGACACTCATGCACCCACTCACACACCCACTCAGAGACTCATGCACTCACTGAGATACTGACTCACACACTTATGTACCTACTCACAGACCCACTCAGACACTAACGCACCCACTGTCACACCCACTGAGAGACTCACACACCCACTCACACAGATACTCAGAGACTTGTGTACCCACTCATAAACCTACTCAGACACTCACACATCCACTTACACACCCACTCAGACTCAAGCACCCACTTACTGACCTACTCAGAGACTCATGCACCCTCTCACACACCTATTCAGATACGCACACATACACTCACAGACCCACTAAGAGACTCATGCACCCACTGAGAGACTCATGCACCAACTCATAGACCCACTCAAGGACTCATGCATGCACTCACAGACCCACTCAGACTCATGTACCCACTTACAGACACACTCAGATACTCACACACCCACTCACACATCTGCTCAGAGACTCATGCACCCACTGAGATACCCACTCACACACTTATGTACCTACCCACATACCTACTCAGAAACTAACACACCTACTGTCACACCCACTAATAATCACCCACCCACTCTCACAGACACACAGAAATTAATGTACCCACTCATAAACTCACTCATAGATACTCATGCACCCACTTACACACCCACTCAGAGACTCACACACCCAATCACAGACCCACTTAGAGACTCATGCACCCTCTCACACACCTACTCAGACACTCATTCACTCACTCACAGAGCCACTCAGACACATACACCCACTCACAGTCCCACTCAGACACTCATGCACCCCCTCACAGACCCATACATCCACTCACACAGCCATTCACACACCCACTCAGATACTTATGCACTCACTCACAGGCCCACTCAGACACTCATGCATTCACTCAAAGACCCAGTCAGAGAATCATGCACTCACTCACAGACCTACTAAGAGACTCATGCACCCCCTCACAAACCCACTCAGAGACCTACTCAGAGACTCATATACCCACTCAGACACTCATTTACCCACTGACAGACCCACCTAGAGACTCACACACCCACTGGCAGGCCCACTAGGAGAATAACACACCCACTCACAGCCAACTCAGACACTCATGCACTCACTCACAAACTAAGTATACAAAAAACAAAGTCTCAACTGGGAATTATTTCACATGGCAAATTCATAAACAGATGTAATCATAAGGAGAAATGGAAATAAGATAGACCCAAAGAAATTTGTGAAGAAAAAAGGTTCTTATTTGCAAGTAGTTATAACAGCACTACAGTACAATATATGTAATAGTAACCATAAGTGGGTTGTGCAGTGAACGTGCTAGTGATAGTGAACGGCGCAGTGACACAAGAGCAAGTGAACGAACAGCGTGAACGGCGCAAGAGATTCAACAAAATTGTGGTCAATAAAAAGGAAAATATATACAAGGAAAGTTGTTTGCAGTGTTTTCCAATTATTTAAATTGACCACACTGGGACCAAGGAATGATGCTGGGTGGTCGACGGCGTTTCGACCTGTCTGACTTCATGTTGTCATCAGGACCAGGTTACTTGATTTTGGGATAGTGCTGAATTGAAGGAGTTAATGTCCCAAATGACGGACGTGGGGACGAGGGATAGCAGGACAAATCTGCTGGCAATTGAAGCAGGTAGAGAAGGAAGGTTTAGTCAACCCGGGGCGATGGCAGAGCCTGCGCTTGTAAGGAACATGATCTAGAGACAGCAACTTGGATGTGTTGATACTCCTGGCGAATGATACCACGGGGTCCGACCGTTCAAAAAAGCAGCCGGTTTTGCTTAATTGCTGTGCCGTGGGTTTCCAAGCGTTATGGGCTGGATTGCTAGCGCCCGTCCTCACCCGAGCATTCAGTGCTCCTACGCCATGACCGCTACCCGCGGTAAGTCTGTATATATATGAATATGTCCCAGTGTATATAGCAGTGAGTCTCTGAGTGAGTAAGTGAATGCATCAGTGTGTTTCCTTGGCTGTGCTACTATATTTATGAGGGTGTCCTGGGTGTTTGAGTGTATGTATCAGTAAGTATGTAAGTGACTCAGTAACTGTATCAGTGTGTGTGTAGATGTATGTATGAGTATGTGGCATGGTGTATGAGTGTATGACAGGGTGTTTCACTGTACACATCAGTGTCTACCTGGATGTATGAATGTATATATCAGTGTGTGCCTGGGTGTCTTAGAATATGAATTAGTGTGTACCTGGGTGTGTGAGTGTATGCATGAGGGTGTAACTGGGTGTGCAAGTCTATGTTTCCCTCTCTGTGGGTGTGTCAGTGTATACCAGAGTGTGAGGTTGGGTATACCAATGTATACCATCAGTGTGTGCATGGATGTGTCAGTATCTGTATCAGAGTCTGCTACAGTTTGTCAGTGTATGCAGCAACGTCTGCATTACTGTCTTATTGGATGTATTATATAGGGTAAAGATATATTTAGTCACCCACATTACTTCAATAAATGGTGCCATCGATCTTTGGTAAAAGAGAGAAAACACAAATATAAGTTAATGTTACATGTTATAAATTTGGATAGCAAAGTTTTAGTTTCTGCAATCGAAATGTCCGTGTTAATAATAAAACATCACACAGGTACAACAGTGAAAAGCAATTATACATTTAATTTAAACATCTCTTTTTCCTTTTTTTGCTGTTCTCAGCTTTCACACTTGTACACTGTAAATGATGTACTGCTTGAAGCTTCATCCTTGAACCGACGGGGAAAAACCAATCATTTAGATTGTAGAAAAAACTACACAGAATGGCACTATAAATGACACTATTCATTGCACTCACAACTAATGAATACAATATTTTAGCTATAGCTACTGAACTAATCTAAGAAAAATATCAGAAAAAAATAAATTTTATGATATTGAAAGTAGTCCAGTACTTGAAATAGATGTAAACCACACTGAAAGTTTGGAGTCCGCTTTAAAGACATCCCCCGGCAAGCCAAATGATGTCTTAAACACTGATGATCCATGAAGAACAAGCACTGTATACCACTTTTTAAACAGGAATATTCCTTAGAACTTTGGTTGAAGAAAGACGAAGTATAAATTTGGAAGTTTGAAAGGCAGTTTTTGTTTCAATGTAAGCTTGCGGTCAATGCATTCCGTCCATCCACTTACAGTTCTTAAGTACAAAGTGTAGTGTCCTGAAGTTATACAAGGTCTTTGATGAAAGATGATAGCCACTGTAGTGTACGTTCTTCCAGAAATTGAAATCTGTCCTGCTTTGAAGTTTGTAATTTCAGTTTTCATTTTAGATCCATCTGCTCTGCATCATTGTAGCATTAATATAATGTATTTTCCACTTCTCTGTAATTGCAATGTAGACATACAATCTGATCTACAATTTGAGCAGGTCATATTTTGGATAGCTTTTTTGATCAGTCTGTCAAAAGGCACAGTTTTGGAATCTATTAATGTTAAGTAGAGAAATCGTTCAGAATTGATTTGAGTGGTAGATGTAAAAGAGCAATCTTCACACTCATGGTCCGTGTGTAACTCAGTCAAAATAAGTCATTAATATTTACTTCTTCTTGTTCCATAACTTCAAGCATGACCATTACAAATTCCTGTGCATCTTGCTGAGTGTTGAGAGTAAATACTACAGATCCACTACATAGGTCTACTAGATCTCGAATACCTGAAACAGAATGTAGTACAGTCTTATTAGTACGTAAACATTCCAGCAAACGACACAGATCAGAGCAGAATCTGCTGTCTGCTTTATGTTGAATTGCATTTATAAGATGCTGCACATTGAAGGGTACTTTGAGAACAACATTAGCATAGCAGTTTACACCATTTTTATTTTCAAACTGGAAACCTACAGTACCGCCTTCATTTTCCAGTGTTTTTTTGTTAACATCTTCCTTGAGTTTCTTTTGCTTCTTTTGAGGAACAGCCATTGATTCTTTTGTAAGCTTCCATTTAGGACAGACTATCTGATTCTCATAAATAGGTTACTGTCCTAAGTGAGAAGCAAATACAATTCTTAACCATTTGTACTCTCTGACACAACTTGTATCGGCACCAATTTTCTTTCAAAATCAACCAAAATAAAAAACCGAACAATGTTCTAACTTTTTTTTGCTGCCTGGAACCGGATGGTAGTACTCGGAGGGATTTCTCCGGCTTTGCTTCTCTGCGGCACCCATCGCAGTGCCTTGTATAGGGCGGATAGCCCCCCTACCTAATGGATACGAAATACAGATACCTATGACTCCTACATGGAAGGATTTCTGAAACAATTTTTCTTCTTGAATACATATCTCACTATATTTATTACACATACGTGGTGCATTCAGAATCGCTTTGCGTACAGGATTCACTGCTCATCAATTTAACTATAGGATTGGAAACTTTTCACACCAGTATTGTCCTGCCCTGAAGAAGTCCATTGTCTATTGGACAAAACGCATTGCTGTGTTTTTATGAGCATTAATAAGAAGTGCCAATAAAAGAAGAACATCATTAATTTGTTTGAGATTTATTGTCACCAGTTTGCAAAATACTTATGTTTTTGACCTGTTGTTTGTATGTGGTGCAACCCTGGTTCTTGCATTTGTAATGTTCTAACTCACTACAATGCTACATTTGACATACCTACTTTGAACACAGTACTTTGATTATTAACAAAAGCTGCATCTACACTTAAACCCTGTGATTTATGGATAGTTGCAGCATATGCTAGAGAAAGTGGGAACTGCTGTCACCGGACATATAAGTCTTTTACAACCAAAAAACATATAATACATCGGCCAATCTGCTTCATGCCATTAATTTGATCAAATTGCATGGCTAAGTATTGAACTTCATCCCTATTCGGAAAGTTAATAAAATCAATCATTTTACCCATCGCACTACTTACTAATCCTTTCTCAACATTTAAATTACGCCATAAAATTACTGTACAGTTTTTGCACACATGCAAACACTTTTCGAATCCTGCACTCCAATATGCAGATTTTTCCAATGAATCCAATTTTGCTTGTAGTTTTCCAGTTAGTAGTATTGTCACTCTCTGGTGTTCCATTTTGTCAATAGCTGTAAGTTTCAAAATTTCTTCATTCTCCAGTTTTAGTAATTCTTCATTAAAATTGGAGCATTCTTGAAACGTAGGCATCAAACAGACTATGGATTTGTCGTTCTCAATGAAATTGTACATTAGTTGTGCTGCTGTGCTATCAGATGAAAATAGTTTCTTGGTAAGTTGACTCTTCAAAGCATGTTTTCCCTCCTTTGTCAGCACTCCTGCTCTAATGCCCTTCAGGATTTCTCCATATTCCACATCGGTTGCTAGACACATATTTTTCACTAGTTCCTTGTATTCAAAGTTTACCAAAATATTTCCATTGGCAATACTTCAAAAAGAATTTCTTTTTTCATTATGGAGAAGTGTCTTGAAAACAGGCTGTCCTTTGATGGAGGTAAGTTGCAGTATGTCTCTGAAGACAATTAAATATTTTCTTCCAAATAGTACGTCACACTCAGTTCTTAAGTTCTGCTTCATTCCTAAGTGTACGAAGGCAAGCATTATGTTTAAAACCATGCTCCCTCATCGATGGTTAAAAGCTTCAGTTTCTTCAATACGCTTGATATCTCATGACAAGCTTCAATAGATAACTTCTGGTATTCCAGTTTATTATCATGTTCAACAGGTAGCATAAAAAAATCGGTGTAAAGTAATTCCTTTAATGTTATGTGCAGCTAATCCAGTTGGTGCTGTTACTAAAAATGGTAAATTTGATTCTGTAGTCCTCTGTAGATAAGTGGTGAGAACTTTAATTAGAAAGCCTTTCCCAGTGCCACCTTGCTCACTGATGTAGAGTAGTATTGGCTTAAATTAAGAGCATTCACATTCTTTTTTCTCATGCAGAAATCCATATTCTATTTTAGCTTTTACTCTGATATAAATTTCTTTTTGTTTGTCGTTCAGTTGTGCTACTGAGTGTTCGAAATCAACAGTTTCCACTCTTGCTTGTTGCATTGCAGTCTCTACCTCACACATGGTTATGGCTGCTTCATTTTGAATAACTGGTTGTTCAAGTGGATCTTGACACAGTGGTCCAGAAGTTTGGCTGATTTGTGAACTCTCTTTCTCTACCTCAGCAGCAATTGTTTCTTCCTGTTCCATCTCATCTTTCAATATTTGCAAGTAGTTTGAGAAGATTGGACACTGAATGCTGTCTTTTACAGCTTTGAAAGAGTCTGCATAGCAGTCATAGTCTCCAAGTAGTTTTGATTCAGCACGCAAAGGCTTGAACAGTTGCAGAAGAACAAGTTACTTACCTTCGGTAACGCTTTTTCTGGTAGATACAGTATCTGCCTGTGGATTCCTCACCTTATGAATATCCCCTGCGCCAGCATTCCGCGGAAACATTTTCCTAGCTCTCCACGCCGAAGAGGTCGTCACAATGCCATGGCTCCGCACGCGGCTCCGCATGACGTCACCAGAGCCATAAGAGGACCACGTCAGCGTGATGACGTCAGTTCCACCCATTTTTTCCGTGCCTCCGAGGCGAACGGGCGGACCGACCATAGAGACAATGCATACATAGTATACAATATTCACACAAATACACACAGAGTAAAGTGAAAAAGGAAAGCAAAAGAAAGCAAGCATTTCCTATAAGCCTACACAAAGGCAAACAGAGGCAATACAAAATGACAATATGAAACAACCATATTAACCAATACCTCTTTTAAGGTATAAAAGGGTGGACAACGGGGAGGCGGGTGGATCAGTGAGGAATCCACAGGCAGATACTGTATCCACCAGAAAAAGCGTTACCGAAGGTAAGTAACTTGTTCTTCTGATGGATACATCTGCCTGTGGATTCCTCACCTTATGAATAGAATCCCACAGCAGTCCCACTCCCGGAGTTGCCGCATCTAGACTGTGGAATACCCTCCCCTCCATATCAAAACCAGTCCCACCCTTTTGACATTTAGGAAACAAGTAAAAACCTGCCTCTTCAACCAGTAGTCATCTACTTCAGTTGCTCACCTTTAACTCCACAGCGCCGAGACACCCCAGGGTAGTTGCACGCTATATAAATTGCATAAATAAATAAATAAATCTACCAAAACGTCCTGCAAAACAGAACGTGCAA
>CAWUFW010031955.1:0-14691 GCA_963921515.1 Calotriton arnoldi | reverse complement strand
TAGCGTCGCAGCTCCGTACCTCACCGGACTGCATAACTGCCTCGGAGCGGCTCCAGCACGTTTTTATACGCAAATATGCCGTTTTCCTGATTCGGAAGGTTAGCGCTTCTGAAGGATGTCTTTCTTGGACCTTAATTCAGCAAGAAAGTAAGGATTTCTCCAGGTGCACATTTTTGCATTCTCTCGGCCGCCATTTTGTCTCTATTTCGGTTGTTTTTTTTTTCTTTTCTCTCAGACTTTCTTCAATGGCTATCCAAACTGGCAATTTTCGTTGCCTTTGGCACCCCTTCGGTTGGTGCTTCACAGGACCATGTTTTTAACTGAATGATGCTTTAAAGTGCAGAGCAAACGCTTTCTCTTGCCTTGATGGGCGGAGTCTGAGGCGTCTTCTTGGGCAGGAGACTGGTGAGGCTTGCTGAGATCTATCTGTGCTACCTGACAGCTCCCACTTTACCTTTTTTTTTTCTCTTCTGATGTCAAGACCTCCTATTCTTTGCTTTGCGCCACTTCATGGGTAGGACTCAACGTATGCCACGTCGCACTCAGGGGTCACAGCCGATTACCCATACTCCTTTTAAATCTGCAATAACTATATCGAACAGATTTTCCTGCCTTTCCCAGCCTCCGTCACTCAAAGAGAGCCGCGTCCCTGCGGTTTCCTACACAGAGATGGCATCTAAGGCACCAACGTCTTCAAACACTGGCAAGAGGGTTAAACAAGATCCTCCTTCTCCACCTAAATCTGTCTCGCCGGTTTCCTTGGACATGGTCCTGGAGGAGATTCGCGCTCTTCGTCCTTTCATTGAGGAAACTAATGGCCGCTTACAAGCAATGGATAATCAATGGGCTTCCATGGAATCCCGCGTAACAGTGATGGAGCAACAGCTTAGCGTGGTCCAGGATGCACCTTCCAGAATTTCCCTTCTGGAGAAGGAGGTCTTGCAGCTGAGGAGGGCAACTGAGGACTTGGAGAATAGAAATCGTCGCAACAACCTCCGCATTTATGGCCTTCCTGAGGGCCTTGAAGGTGAGGACCCGGTCACTTTCTTCACGTCCTTTTTACCGCAGTTTCTTGGTCTTTCTCCTACAGTAAAGCTGAATCTGCAGCGTGCACATAGACTGGGTCCCCGTCTTTCTTCTTCATCTGCACCAACTGGTCCTCGTGGAGTAATTATTTTGTTCTTACAATTCACTGATCTTCTTCTGGTGCTAAATGCCGCTAAAGCCCAAAAAATCTCTCTTGGAATGGCACCAAAGTCTTTCTCTCACAGGATGTTTCTTCCACAACTGCCAGACGACGCAAGGAGTTCCTGGATCTTCGTCCACCTCTCCGCTCTCTGGGGGCCAGATATGGATTGTTTCATCCTTGCATTTTTAAAGTTACCTTTCAAAATAAGACTTCCACCTTTGATGACCCGGCCGATCTCAGAAGATTCCTACACGCTCATTCTACTAATTCCATGGAGACTGCTCCTTCTTCCTCTGGTTCCTGATTTCTGCATATTTCCGTTATTATTACTGCATAGGAATTAATGCTCTAGTTAATTTTAGCTTATATAAATCCTGTTTTTCTTTACAGATTTGTTGAGATAATGTCTTAGTTAATATCTATGTGCATAACTCTTGTTTTATTTTTACAGGTTCATTGTGATACCCCATTCCTCTTCATATTTCCGTTCCTGATCTTGTTCATTGTTTGACGTCCTGGTGTGGTGCGTTGCTCCCTAGTTGGGTGTGCTGTTTTGTTGTCCGTCGCTACCTCCCCATCCTCTCCTTTGTTCCCCGTAAGGTACGTAATACAGTCGTCTTTGACATGTACTGTCCTCTCTTACTTCTACTATTTCTTCCTTTCCTCTCCTCTCCTTTCTCCTCCTGTACTTTACCCTTTTTACATATCTTTCCTTCTTCTCCCCTTCCTTCCAGCTCCTCATGCGCATGTTTATCTCCTCTTTTATCTCCATTTTGCTGTAATTGTAGAGTTCTTATCTTTAATGTGTTTTGCCAACATTCAAGGTTGTTTCCTGGAACGTGAAAGGATTTGTTAACCCTATAAAAAGGCAGAGAATTTTATCCCACCTAGCCTCATGTAGTCCGGATATAGTTCTACTACAAGAGACTCATCTATCAGACACTGAGGCTTTGAAACTTAAAAAGCAATGGGTGGGTTTAGTCTTGGTGTCTCCTACAGTCACTAAGAAGAATGGGGTAATCATTCTGGTGCATAAACGTTTGAAATGTTCTGTTATTTCTAAAGAAATTGATTCAGAGGGTAGATGGATATTGGTTAAGTTGCTCATTAACAATGTTTCTCTTACAGTTTTTAATGTCTATGGTCCAACTCAGCCAGATTACTCTTTCTGGCCTACTATTACTAAGAAATGCATTCAACATAAAGATGAATTTTTCATTCTGGGAGGTGACTGTAATCAGGTGATTGACCCTTTTGTTGACCGACAATCCCAGGTCCGTTTCATTCCCCACAAATCCCATAAACAGTTTCAAAGTACAATATCTCAGACAAATCTCGTGGATGCTTGGAGGCTCTGCAATCCTAATAACACAGAATTTTCTTTTTTCTCACCTCCGCATGGCTCTCTATCCCGACTAGACTACATTTTTCTTTCCCCTGCTTTAACACAAAACCTTATTTCCTCCTCTATAGAACCTATTGTCATTTCTGATCATGCCCCAGTTGTTGCTGATTTCGATTTGCTCCGCTCACAATCTAGATCTTCTAGATGGCGATTTAATAATTCTCTTTTACAAGATCCACATTTTTCCTCTTCTTTTATTTCTTTTACGGAAGAATTCTTTACTTTGAATACATCTCCTGATATTTCTCCCTCCTTACTCTGGGACTCGTTTAAAGCTTCAGCAAGAGGTTTCATTATAAATTTTGTTTCAAGGAAAAAGAAACAATTTCTTCATCACCAGAAAACTATGATGGCTAATATCAAACGTTTAGAACATCTATTTTATACATCCTCATCAGAATCGACCTTAAAGGATCTTGTCCGAGCCAAACTTGACTTTAATAAAGTATCAACGGATAATGCCTCATCTATTCTTCCTCGAACGAGTGCTCGATATTATGGCGGGCGGAATAAAGCTGGCAAACTCCTAGCCAACTATCTTAAATCTCGGAAGGAACGCTTTTTGATAGAGTCTATTCAAACATCAGATGGGAAACTTCTCCTTAGAGATCAAGAGATCTTAAATGAATTCATGGAATTCTATAAAAATCTATATTCCCCAGCAACGTCTTCTCCTCCTTCTTCTATTGATCCATATCTTAATCTTATTCCACCTTCTTCTCATATACACCTGGACTTTACCTCCTTGGAATCTGACCTTTCCACTGTGGAACTTTCTCACTCTTTAAGTCTTCTTAAGAAAAATAAAACTCCAGGCCCAGATGGTTTTACTGTGGAATTTTATTTACATTTTTCAAATATTCTTTTTCCAAAACTTTTACAATTGTTTCAATATTTTCATACTTCGGGTGAAGCTCAAGGTACTTTTTTAGAAGCTTCTATCTGTTTAATTCCTAAAAATGGTCCGGATCCCAAACAGTGTAAAAACTATCGTCCTATTTCTTTAGTAAATGTGGACTATAAAATTTTCGCCAAGTTGCTCGCGCTTCGCCTTGAACCTCTTCTACCAAAACTAATTGGCCTAGAGCAATGTGGCTTTGTTAAAGGTAGAGTAACATCAGATAACTCTCGCTTATTATTTAATGTCTTGAATAAGGCCTCATCTCTCTCATATCCTCTGGATGCAGTTTCCATTGATGCAGAGAAGGCCTTTGATAGGGTGAACTGGCCTTTTTGTTTAAAGCTCTTCAATGGCATGGTTTTGGACCTAACTTCATCTCTCTGGTTTCTTTATTATACTCAGCTCCCAAAGCTTCTGTTGTAGTTAATGGCCTTGTTTCTCAATTCTTTACTCTGCAATGCGGTGTGCGTCAAGGCTGTCCTCTCTCGCCCCTTCTTTTTATTTTAGCCCTTGAACCCTTCCTTGCTCGTATCCGACAGAATACTTCTAATTCTGGTTTTGCATATGGTAGAACAGCAGTTAAAATTGTCTGTTTATGCGGATGACATTTTACTTTTTATTTCTCATCCCGAAACTTCTATCCCTTCTATTATGCAAGAAATTTCAGACTACTCCTTAGTTTCCGGATATAAAATTAACATTAATTACAAAACAGAAATCCTTCCCATTACCAAATTCTGTTTTAAACATCATTTTGAAGCTACCGGATTCCGTTGGAACAGCTCTAAAATTAAATATTTAGGCATCTGGTTTAACAACTCTATATTAGATTCTGTTAAAATCAATATGAATGTCGTACTTGATCGTATTTCTGAACTTATTTTATCTTGGAACCCTCTTTTTCTTTCTTGGTGGGGCCGTCTTGATTCTATTAAAATGATGATTTCCCTATTATATTATATACTCTTTCGATGATTCCTATTCACATCCCAAATATTTATTTTAAAAAACTGGACTCCCTTCTTTCAAAATTTTTATGGAATAATAAAAAACCTAGAATTTCTCTTTCACAGGTTCGTAAACCTAAATCTGTAGGTGGGGTAAATTTTCCTGACTTTAAACTGTACCATAAAGCCTTTTGTCTTCGCCTGGCTTCTAGGTGGCTACTTACTGAAGTTTCACCCTTTACTCCCTTATGGGTCTCAATCGAGCACTCATTACTTGCTCCTTTTTCTGTTAAAGAAATACTCGCTTTTACATCAAAGACCAATATTACGGCTCTTCCACTTCTTAAACATACCTGCTCTTTGTTGAAACCCCACTGTCAATTGGCCATTTCCTCTAGGGAGGCTTTTCTTCAGTCTCCTCTTTGGTACAATCGTCTGATTACTATTAAGAATAGACCTCTTTGTTGGAAATCCTGGAGACTTAAGGGTATCATTTGGGTCAGGGATATGTTTGATGGCTCGACCCCTTGCTCCTTTCCCCAATTTCGGAATAACTTCAACTGCCCTGGCTCGTTCTGGCACAAATTCTCATCTCTTATGGAAATCATTCTTGATGTGTTTTATTCTCTGCCCTCTAAGGAACCTACGCCTACGGTATACCCACTTCTCAGAATATTAACTATGATACCTAAGGCCTCTTTGATCTATAAGTCTCTCCTTACGCCTGATGTTACACGTGCTAAATCTAAGTTGGAGATTGCATGGGAGGGCTGATCTGGATTGTGACTGGAGCATAGACTATTGGAACAAACTGTGGGATAGATCTCTAAAAATTTCTAGATCTGCTTCCACTACTCAGTCCCTGTTCTTTTTATACCATAGATTATACTACACACCCTCATCTATAGCTAAATTCACGCATACTAGCGATGATCATTGTTGGTCTTGTCTCTCTCCAATGGCTGACTTGATACACTTGCTTTTTCTTGTTCTACTGTCTCCTCCTTTTGGGAAAAAGTTTGGAAATACATCTCAACTATTTTTAATCTACACACTCCTTTATCAAATATTATTCTTTTCACAGGTAGTCTCTCGGAATCTTTGGGATTGTCTGTGCATGAAAGGGGTTTATTTGACTTGATGTTGGCTTTAGCTTTCCAGCAAATCACTCTTAATTGGAAATGTTCATCTAATCTCTCAGTGAAGTCTTGGTGGAACAATGTCTGTCACTATCATAGATTGGACACTGCATTTGCTTCCTCTGTTAAACCGTATGTAAATAGAGATTTGTTTTGGTCATCATTAACCAATTATTTAAATAATATTTCAATATCTACAGTACGTAACAGCTCTGAGAATTTCCGACCTCCATAAATTATTTTTGTCTCTGCTCTCCCCTATATACCATTTTATTTCTTCTTCCTTTCACTTTAGCTCTACACTTGTGTTATTCTATTCCTATTCTTGGTTCTTTTTTATAATTAATCTACATTTTGCCTTTTTCACTCCTGTATTTTAGAGATGCATTATTTCTTTCCCTTTTTCTTTTCTCTTCCTTTCCCTTTCTTTCCCTTCCCTTTCGTTATTGATAAAATGTAAACAGCTTTCTACTTTGTTTTAATGCCTATTTTTCTTCTTCAATTTTATTATAGCGATATGGTTTTTCATGGCCTATTTTATATGTAACAGTTGTCATTTAAATAAAGCTATTTAAACATAAAAAAAAAAAAAAGATTTTGACACAGACTCGCGGGTGGATCCACAAACTCCGTGACATAATGTTTTTAAAAAGCAAGCGAGAGCCTCCTGCGCTTGCTTTTGATTACACCCTGGGTGGACCAGGTCCGGGGGTCATATGATAAATATAGGAGGGAGTTGTAATGGACACCCTCCTAGGGGTCTTCTCAAAGCCCAGTGGACTGCCTCCTCCCAGGGGCACTTAATTATGTATGTGGGTGGGCTCTCTGGGCCGGCTCCCAGCCCCCCGAGGACCACCACCTCCCTGGGACTAATTCCAATATTGTTGGGGGGGCTCATGGACTTGGGTACTGCTACCTCCCTAGGACTAATTACAAAAATAAAGGGGGGTCTGCCGCGTACCCCCTCTGCCCCTGGGGATCACCACTTCCCTGGGCTTCTTATATTTGGGTTGGGGAGCCTCATGGACCCCTCTCCTGGGCCCCCGGAGACAGCCGCCTCCCCAGGGCTAAACTCTAAAATGAGAGAGGGGGCTATGTGGCCCCTCCTCCCGGCCTGTTTTCTGCCCCGCGGGTACACACCACCTCCCTGGGGCAGGCCCTAGGGGAAGAAAGAAGGGGGGGGGATGCATGGCCCCCTCCTTGAGTCATGCATGGCCCTGGGGACCGCCATCCCCCTCGGGCCGGCTCCAGCAATGTCCCGCTCCCACCAAGCCGTAGCAAACACTCTGCTGCCAGCCAGCGAAGAGCAGAAAAATGCTCTAGCTTGCTGAAAGCAGGGCATGTCTGCCACCCTCCCTGCTATCAACCGAGCAGGGAAACAGACGCTAAGCTTTAAGATCCAGGAGTGGGCTCCCACGCTTGCTTTTGAGATAACCCCCGGTTGGGCCAGGTCCAGGGGGTGTATGATAAATATGGTAGGGGGGTGCATGAGGTCCCCTCCTAGGGCTTATCAAAGCCCCAGGGACTGCCACCCTCCCCGGGGCACTTTTAATTATGTATGTGGGCGGGCCCACTGGGCCCGCGCCCGCTGGCCCCGGTTTTCTCCCAGCTCCCCGGGCTAATTCCAATAATGTGGGAGGTCTCACGGACTCACCTGCTCGGGGACCGCCACCTCCCTGGGGCTAATAACAATAATATTGTGGGACCTCGTGGACTCCCCCTACACCGGAGCACCGCTCCCGTCAAGCCATAGCAGAACACTCTGCTTTCAGCAAGTGAGAGCAGAAAATGCTCCTAGCTTGCTGAAAGCAGAGCATGTGCCTGTTTCCCTGCCCACTGTTAAGTGAGCAGGGAAACAGACATTCCTTTTTTGATATCCAGGGAGCGGCATCTTCAGCGGCTCCCTGGGTCTCCAAGCAATGCCGGTCTCCCGCAGGTGGCGAACAGCTGGCAGGGACAGAGGGGGGTCTTGAAGCTCCACCGTGGTCCCCAACATTCCCCTGAAGTGGGTGCCCTGGGTGGACTAGGGTGCCAAAACTACAGGCCGGGCCTCCGGGATGAGGTCCGGGAGTGCTGCGCAGCCCCATCCCTTTGTTTTGTTGCTTAGGCATGAGAGGCTTGGGCCCCCCGGGATGGGGTCACCGGGGCTGAAAAAGGCCCGGAATGGACTCCACACAAAAAAGGGCAGGGCCTGGGAAGGGTGTCTCTGGGCCCAAAAATGGCCCGGGAGGGGGGCTCTCAGTCCCCCTTTCAATTATAAAAAATGTAAATAAACGCTAGGACCCGGAAAAGGAGTCCCCGGGCCAAGAATCGGGACCGGGAGGGGTGCCACATGGGCCCCTTCCCTTTTTTTCTTATAGTACACACAGGCGAGGCACCGAGGAATGGAATCCCCCGGGCCCAAAAGGTCAAGAGAAGGGGGCACGCGGTCCCTCCTCCTAAAAAGAAGAGAAAAGGAAACAAAAGCCGTCAGTTCCGCCAGGAGGCCCTGCTCCCTTTCTCCACCACTCTGCAAATGCGCCTCCTGATGTGCTGCTGGTGATAGGGCGATGAAGTCCCCTTGATCAGCTGAGGGTCCTTAGGGACCAACAACACCCCCTGTTACCTCCAGTAAGCCCCCACACTGTGGGATTGCTGAGAGGTGGTCGGAGCGCCATGGCCTCCTTTCTCCACCACTTTGCAAACATGCTTCGCGGCACACTGGTGGTGGGGGGTGAGGTGGCCATCACTTGTGGACAAGGTTTTAGCTGAAGATAGTGTTCCAAGATCTAGGATATTTATGGATGCTACTGTGTCTGTGAGTGCTGTTGCTTTGGATTCCTTTCCATTTTTATTTGGCACATGGACAGGAGCCGTTTCCTCTGGATTTGTTTGTCCTGTAAAGGAGATGTGACGGAGACCTCCTCTTCTTCGTCGTCCTCCACCAAAGAGAGTGAATCTGTTGGCACAAGGTGTCTAGGTGACCCAGCGTTTCCACACTTTCTTGCAATCTGTTTGATCACGCCCCAAAAAAGCACTCAGACATGGTTTTCCACTGAGCGGGTGAATTTTCCATCCTGTAAAGCTGCCACATGCTTTCCTCCAGGGCGTGTGTTGGTATTCCCTCTATCTTTTCCAGCTCCCTTCCACGAGCAGCCTCCACCCTTTCCTCTTTGATAGTGACCGGGCTTGGTCTGTTGCAACCAGGACATCTCTTCGTACTCAACGCCATGACTCCATTTCTAGCTTGCGTGATCTGCCTAGAATCAGTATGCCATCCAGACTTGATGCCAGGTTGTCGTAGTATACGTTCCCGCAGTTCTGACGACCTACAGCCCAGGATCAACTGTGCCCTGATCTCAAACTGTTTGCCAATGCCTGTACAGGAGCTTTTCAACTTGTGTAACCTTGCAAAGAACATGTTGGACGGTCTCTCCCTCTTGCTGTCGTAGTTTCAAATGTTCGTAATCAGGATTTAACTGGGGGTCAAAATGCCGGCTGGACGGCCCCGTGCTGCCGCATCAAAGTCACGCACATCCCCTGTGTTGGACAAGTCCTGAAAGAGTTCATACAGTTCATCTCCTCCCATGTGCAAAAGCATTGTTGACCTCTTAACAATGCCATCAGTCTCACGGGCGGCTTGGAAGTAGTTTTCTAAGCTTTCCGATCCACTTCTGCCACCTTGGCGCCACTGTGGCCGGGTCTGTCAGCTAACTAAATGGGGGTAATGCTACCAGTGTAAATTGTGAGCCGTGTTATATTGCCCCCTCTGCCTCCTACAGGGGCTTGCACTGACATAGTGTCTCCCCACCTTCTGTGGATCCACGCAGCTAACTGTGGCCTGCCTCTCCTTGCAGGTGCTTGCTCCTATCTCTAGAACAGTGCTGCAGTTCTCCCTACCGTGCCACCTCCCCATATTTTCCTGCCAAAGACTCTGTCAGTCTACACTGGAATGTGGGTATCCCTGTGCCAGGACTGCACCTTTGTTAGGACTGCTCCTCCCAGAAGCTGTCAGGGTAAACCAATGAGGCAGTGGAGCATTTGGAATGAGGGCCCTTTGGGGACCTCGAAGCCTCTCCTATTCTTGCTGCTTCTCTGAAAGTCTTACTTTTGTTTTGTCCTTTTGTTTCTGTTAAAGAATTCCTCACATCCCCTTCTCTGAGGGTCCCTGCAGTGCTGCTTGCTGCCACTGGGGAAGCCTCTCTTCATTGGCTGCTACAGGCCCACACCGCCTCACTCTACGGCGGTCCTCTCTTCTGCCGGGGCCTGCCTTTCCCTCTCACCTAGGCGTCGCACTGCCAGTCCCTCTGCTGATGTGCGGCCAGTCCCATGCGGTGCATGGACAGGGACACGCATGACCCGCCATGGGCTCCCCTCACTGGCCGCTTCACCCGCCAGTCAGCTGAGCTGTCTCCGCTCCGGCTGCCCATCCGGAGCATTGCCCACCCAGTTCGAGATGCTTTTTGGCCGAGTACTCAACACCGCCACCGGGGCACGTCGCCTCCCGGAGGCGAGGCTGTCAGCCTCTCGCCACCAGTAGAGACGATCCATGGAGCCGAATCTACGACTGGCGGTGGTGAGCGCAGGAATTTTCTTTGAGGACCGCATTGCTGATGCCGCTGGGTGGCACACGCAGCAGGTTCGCTCCCACCTGGTCGCCAATGTAAAGTGCCCCTGGGTATATGTGGCTCACTAATCAGGCCTAACAACGCAGCGGCAAACATAGAACACCAGACACACTTCTGCTTACGTGCAATCAACCACGAGCGATGGTTGCGCCTTTATTTATTACTACTCCGGACCGAGCCCGGCCCTGAGGCTGTAGAGTGCAACAAAGTATTATAGCGGTCGGATGGCTCAGTACAGTGTGATAGACGTGCATGTATGCAGAGGCTATATCCATAGGTTTCAGGCTCTAAATCACGTACAGATCCAAGCTTTGACCTCCCCACAAATGGAATGAATGGCTTTAGTGTTGGCATTAGTTCAAATATTTTGCGTGTTGGTAGAGATGTGTTACATTGTGTGTGCTTTGTGTACGCAATAAGATAAAATATATGGGACCTATTCAAGAAAATCCCATAAAAGTACATACTTGGGACTGAGACATCTGCAATGGCACATCACCGATCCGTCTCCCTGTGTCCTATATTCTATGTGGGGATCCTTATAGAGGGCACTGCTACTCCAAGGAGTGTCCTGGCACTAGAAGCTGAGGGGTAGCAGCGGGGAAGAAGGGTTATGGGCATGAGTAGAGCCAGGTTTTCAATTTGTTTCGGAACAGGGGTGTAGATTCAATGTTTCTCAGATGGAGGGGCATTTTGTTCCAGAGGGAAGGTCCAAGGTAGGAGAGAGCCTTACCTCCAGACCTAGACTTTTTAACACGGGGGATATTGGCTAGCAGCAGGTTAGAGGAACTGAGATTTCTACGTGGGGCATAGAAAGAGATCCTACGTTTGAGATACCCTGGTCCTGCCCCATATAGGGCTTTCTGGGTAATGAACAGAGTCTTCAAGATTATTCTTTTCCTTACTGGGAGCCAACGGAGGCTCCTCAGAAGGTGGGACACATGCGCATTTCGAGGGAGCTCAAAGATGGTACGGGCTGCTGCATTTTGGACAAGCTGAAGCCTGCCCAGCACAGAGCTAGGCATGCCTAAATAGAGACCATTCCCATAATCCAGCCTGGATATGATCAGGGCTTGAATCACCTGTTGTCTGGCAGCTCTAGACAGAAAGATGCAGCAGAGCAAAACAGGTGCCTACTACTGTATTAACTTGGGCATGGAATAGCAGCTTGTTATCCAATTTAAACCCCAGGTTTTTCACCACCAGGTTTTTCGCCGTGGGGGGAGGAGCGTGAGCTGGCCAGAAGACCTGCAGCGGAGTCTCAGCATCCTTGCCAAAGAAGAGTAGCTCTGTCTTTCCTGCATTACATTTCAACTGGTTCGCAGCCAGCCATCCAAAAACAGCAGAGAGGCAAGAACTAATTAGTATACCAGGACAGGGCTCATTTCCCTTCCACGTGAACAGCAGCTGCGTGTCATCTGCCTAGGACACAATTTTGGCCCCCAATGATTCAACCATTGCGGCCAAGGATGTGAGGTAGATGTTAAACAGGGTCGGACTCAAGGCCGAACCCTGTGGGACCCCAACCTTCAGTGAACGAGTTGAAGCTGAGAAGGGATGACACCAGACCTCCTGCCCCCTCCCATCTAGAAAAGATACAATCTATGGGGAGGTGTAGTAAGAGAGAAGGTACAGGCCAAATTGCTCACAGTTCTTTCCGGAACACCTACAAGCTTTTCATTTGTCTAACCACACACACCGCAGAAACCACACAAGCCCCAGATTTCAAAGAACAACCGATAAATTGGACCACTCATGTGCATGATCTAGATCAATACAAAGGGGCCACTGTGTCATTCCCCCTCCCAAGCATTAGCAGACATAATCCTGACAGCAGTATTGGTCAAAGATAAGGGGCCAGAGCACAATTGGGAACACTCACATATCAAATGTACAAGACTCCACATTGTATGATTTGATATGCACAAAAGGGACACAAATAAAAAAGCAACACAAATCTCAGTGTACTTAATGACACACACACTCCTATAATGACAACAGAACACACATGCACTGATCTGTGGAAAGGGCCATGGGCGTCCGCAGAAATTTTTCCAGGGGGGGGCAAAATGTTAACGCCATCACCATCCTCCGACATGATGTGTGACATATCATCCTCAAAAGGATGAATGCAAGTGGTGACCCACTGGAGTTTGAATGCTATATGTAACTGACACTAAGGTCTTTTGTGGTATGACCATTAACACACTTCGTTCTATATATTAGAGACAGAAACTGCTAGACTGCATTGCGCACACACACAAAATGTGGTTGCACGAACCTAAATCACAGCCAAAGCTCAACGCTTACCCCAAAAAATCCCATAGAAGGTTCCATTTGAACCACAGCTTCACTTAGTTTCACAAAACACAGAAAGCAGCCTGCAGGATTCTGTACCCCAGTTCCAAATTCGGCAGCTCTGGCCATAGTGCCACATCTTCTCCCCCACTGAACACCATACTCTACCACTAAAAGAAACTCGCACTGCCTTTAGATGCAATCCAATTGTGTCCCGCTATAAACGCCTGGAAGCAACTCAATTCAAATTATGCACTAGACAAGAGTAATCTTCTGTCTGAAAAAACAGTAACAACCTCCTGGAAAAAGCAAACACTCACAGGGAATGCAAGACTAAGTAAGGTATGTGAAATGTAAGCATGGAACAACATGCTTACCTTAATGCTTGTGCACTTGTTATTCAGAAATCAATGTGTGTTTTTGCCTGAAAAGCTAAGGACATGACTACAGGGCCCGGAAGGGACCCGTTTCAATGTCCATTGCTTAGATCTTTACAAAACATAAGGAGTATGGTTTTAAAAGACCACATTCATGAACATAAAACTGCAGTACACTACACATTTCATAAACTACTAAAAGGAAAACAGCTGATAAGGATCACATGAAACATTTTCTACACCACGCATTGACCAGATATCGCAGTACCTCCAGGAATGGTGAACTTCCTCACCTGAGGAAAAAAATGCTATTCAAAGACGAGAAAAATGAAAGTAATGCTGCCTTCACTGAGAAAGTCTGTTGGCGCTAAGGTGTTTGGGTGTGAATAAAACCAATCTGGCAACTTTTTGACCACTCTGTCTTGCTCATCCATCCAGCCATTTACCCTTTCACTCATCCAGCCACCCTTTCACGTACTCATCCATCCACCTAGTCACTCATCCTTCCACACATTCACCCTTTCAGTCATCCACACATCCATCCTCCCTTTCTCTCTCAATCGACCCTTTCACTTAGCCATCCATCCACCCAACCATCCATCTACTTATCCACTCATGAATCCATCCATTGACCCTATCACTCATCCATCCTTTCAATCATCCATCCATCTTTTCTCTCATCCATCCACCCATTCACTTCTTCACTCATCTATCCAACCTTTTTCCCATGTACCCTCCCTTTCACTCACTCATCCATCCTTACATCCTCCCTTTCATTCATCTGTCCATCCATTCACCCTTTCACTTATCGATTCATCAATCCATCCATCATTTCACTCATCCATTCACCCATGCTTCCTCTCATTATCCATCCATTCACCCTTTCATTCATCCATTCACCCTTTCACTAATCCATCCAGCCATCCACCCATCCCTTCACTTACTCTCGCACCCACCTTTTCACATTAAGTATGAGCTGAGCCTTCGTCTGCAGAGTTGCAGACAGAAGAGACCCATCAGGAACTCACCCCTCGCTGTAGTTCCTAAAGCAAAGGGAGGGGTTCAAGACGCCCCTGCACACAGTCAATCTGAAACTTTGGAAGTCATGAGTCATGAGTCATGCATGATGCACAGTGCCAGGACGTGAGGTGGCTGTGGCATGGTGGTGTTTCCAGGGCTTTAAGTGGGGGGATCTCCAAAGGGGTTGTTCGATTTAATTAAGGGCGTAGCTTGAAACACCTAAGCTAAAAATCTGTGCTTAGCATAGTGTGCCGCCCGACTGGTATTTTGCTGCTTCTGTCATTGCATTCAGATATATAATACAGCAGGTAATGTTACACCTACAACAAGCCAGAACTATAGGCTTTGTCAATGGTTGTTAGTTGCATAAAATAAAAAAGCAGCAACCATGGATTCGTTGAATATAATATTGAAAATGCTTCAGTTCTAAAATGATGAGACTGTGAAAGACCTATAACCCTTTTTTTTTACTTCTTGTACCGCCTTATTTTGATTAACTGGATTCTCTCGTAACAGCATGGGCGTTTTCGTACATTTCTTCCTTCTGACAGGATGCCCGAGGCTGGAGGAGGCCCACCACAGGCTTTACCAGCCAGACTGGCCCATTGTCATTCTGTATGTGGCAATCAGCTGCATACAGAATTACAATGGGCGGGGTGGAGCTGCTCTTGCGCTCAGAAGAGTGCAAGGCGCCCCGTCAAGGCATTGAGGATTCTCACAGGGGAACAGTGATGTTCCCCAAAGGCCAAAATTACGGACAAAGGCGGCCGGCTGGGTGATCCAAGGGGGGCAAGCGCCCCTCCTTGCC
>CAWUFW010031954.1:0-14691 GCA_963921515.1 Calotriton arnoldi | reverse complement strand
TTAATATTGGTAAGGTCAGCATCAGCATGAATATAGTAGAACAGCTACTTGCAAGGGCATTCTTTGGATGGAGACTTGAAGAGAAACTAAATATAAAGCAATTAGGACCTGATCGCCCGACCTAAAACTACAACAAATTTCCCAGGACAGAGCGAAGACTTACAAACGTACATTCTCAAACACCTGGTACACAAAAGTTGTTTGGCTTACAGGATGCGCGTCTAGAAATTCTCTGTTCTGCTTATCCTGAAATATCCTTGAAAATGCACCATTTGGCCGCTCTTTTTTCAAAATTTCCTCGGAACCCTCCCGAACCCCTCTTGATATGTTTGGGCTGGCTCGCTAAGCTCGCTCGCCAAAGTGCAACACACACAACTTTTACACCCCAACACTTTAAAATGTCACCAGCCGCCACTGGCTGCAGGGAGCTCAGAGGAGCACTGAGGCTGCAGGGAGCTCAGCGGAGCACTGAGGCTGCAGGGAGCTCAGAGGAGCACTGAGGCTGCAGGGAGCTCAGAGGAGCACTGAGGCTGCAGGGGCTAAGAGGAGCACTGAGGCTGCAGGGGCTAAGAGGAGCACTGAGGCTGCAGGGGCTCAGAGGAGCACTGAGGCTGCAGGGAGCTCAGAGGAGCACTGAGGTTGCAGGGAGATGAGAGGAGCAGTGAGGCTGCAGGGAGATGAGAGGAGCACTGAGGGTGCAGCGAGCTCAGAGGATGCAGGGAGCTCAGAGAAACACTGAGGCTGCGGGAAGCTCAGAGGAGCAGAGGAGCTGTAGGAGCTCAGATGAGGGCTGAGGCTGCAGGGGCACAGAGGAACACTGAGGCTACTGCCGGATCAGAGAAGCACAGAGGTTGCAGGGGGCTCAGAGGAGCACAGAGACTGCAGGGAGCTCAAAGGAGCACTGTGGCTGCAAGGGGGTCAGAGGAGCACTGAGGCTGCAGGAGCTCAGAGGAGCACTGAGGCTGCAAGGGGGCTCAAAGGAGCACTGTGGCTGCAAGGGGGCAGAGGAGCACTAAGGCTGCAGGCGCTGAGAGGAGCACCAAGGCTGCAGGGAGCTCAGAGGAGCACTGAGGGTGCAGGGGGCTCAGAAGAGCACAGAGGCTGCAGGGGGCTCAGAGGAGCACAGAGGCAGCAGGGGGCAGAGAGGAGCACAGAGGCTTCAGGGGAGGCTGCAGGGGGCTCAGATGAGCACAGAGGCTGCAGGGTGCTCAGAGGAGCACAGAGGCTGCAGGGGGCTCAGACGAGCACAGAGGCTGCAGGGGGCTCAGAGGAGCACAGAGGCTGCAAGGGGCTCAGAGGAGCACAGATGCTGCAGGGGGCTCAGAGGAGCACAGAGGCTGCAGGGGGCTCAGAGGAGCACAGAGGCTGCAGGGGGCTCAGAGGAGCACAGAGCCTGCAGGGGGCTCAGAAGAGCACAGAGGCTGCAGGGGGCTCAGAAGAGCACTGAGGCTGCAGGGGCTCTTAGGAGCACTGAGGCTGCAGGGGGATCAGAGGAGCACTGAGGCTGCATGGAGCTCAGAGGAGCAATGAGGCTGTGGGGAGCTCAGAGGAGCACTGAGGCTGCAGGGGGCTCAGAGGAGCACTGAGGCTGCAGGAGCTCAGAGGAGCACTAAGGCTGCAGGGGCTCAGAGGAGCACTGATGATACAGGGAGCTCAGAGGGGCACTGATGATGCAGGGGCTATGGGGAGCACCAAGGATGTGGGGGGCACAGAGGAGCACCGAGGCTACAGGGGCTCAGAAGAGCATTGAGGCTGCAGGGGGCTCAGGAGAGCACTGAGGCTGCAGGAGGCTTAGAGGAGAACTGAGGCTGTAGGGAGCTCAGAGGAGCACTGAGGCTACGGGGAGCAATGAGGCTGCAGGGGGCTCAGGAGAGCACTGAGGCTGCAGGGGGCTCAGGAGAGCACTGAGGCTGCAGGGGGCTCAGAAGAGCACTGAGGCTGCAGGGGGCTCAGGAGAGCACTGAGGCTGCAGGGGACTCAGAAGAGCACTGAGGCTGCAGGGGGATCAGAAGAGCACTGAGGCTGCAGGAGCACAGAAGAGCACTGAGGCTGCGGGGAGCTCAGAGGAGCACTGAGGCTGCAGGGGGCTCAGAGGAGCACTGAGGCTGCAGGGAGCTCGGAGGAGCACTGAGGCTGCAGGGGCTCAGAGGAGCACTAAGGCTGCAGGGGCTCAGAGGAGCACTGAGGCTGCAGGGAGCTCAGAGGAATACTGAGGCTGCACTGGCTCAGAGGAGCACTGTGGCTTCAGGGAGCTCAGAGGAGCACTGAGGCTGCAGAGGCTCATGGGAGCACCAAGGATGTGGGGGGCACAGAGGAGCACCAAGGCTACAGGGGCTCAGGAGAGCACTGAGGCTGCAGGGACTCTGGGGAGCACCAAGGATGTGGGCGGCACAGAGGAGCACCGAGGCTACAAGGGCTCAGAAGAGCATTGAGGCTGCAGGGGGCTCAGGAGAGCACTGAGGCTGCAGGAGGCTTAGAGGAGAACTGAGGCTGCAGGGGGCTCAGAGGAGCACTAAGGCTGCGGGGAGCAATGAGGCTGCAGGGGGCTCAGAAGAGCACTGAGGCTGCAGGGGCTCAGAAGAGCACTGAGGCTGCAGGGGGCTCAGAGGAGCACTGAGGCTGCGGGGAGCTCAGAGGAGCACTGAGGCTGCAGGGGGCTCAGAGGAGCACTGAGGCTGTAGGGAGCTCGGAGGAGCACTGAGGCTGCAAGGGCTCAGAGGAACACTGTGGATTCAGGGAGCTCAGAGGAGCCCTGAGGCTGCTGGGGCTCAGGGGAGCACCAAGGATGTGGGTGGCACAGAGGAGCACAGAGGCTACAGGGGCTCAGAAGAGCATTGAGGCTGCAGGGAGATGAGAGGAGCACTGAGGCTGCAGGGAGCTCAGAGGAGCACTGAGGTTGCAGGGAGATGAGAGGAGCACTGAGGGTGCACCGAGCTCAGAGGATGCAGGGAGCTCAGAGAAACACTGAGGCTGCGGGAAGCTCAGAGGATCAGAGGAGCTGTAGGAGCATAGATGAGGGCTGAGGCTGCAGAGGCACAGAGGAACACTGAGGCTACTGCCGGATCAGAGAAGCACAGAGGTTGCAGGGGGCTCAGAGGAGCACAGGAGCTGCAGGGAGCTCAAAGGAGCAGTGTGGCTGCAAGGAGGTGAGAGGAGCACTGAGGCTGCAGGAGCTCAGAGGAGCACTGAGGCTGCAGGGGGCTCATAGGAGCACTGAGGCTGCAGGGGGCTCAGAGGAGCACTGAGGCTGCATGGAGCTCAGAGGAGCACTGAGGCTGCAGGAGCTCAAAGGAGCACTGAGGCTGCAGGGGCTCGGAGGAGCACTGAGGCTGCATGGAGCTCAGAGGAGCAATGAGGCTGTGGGGAGCTCAGAGGAGCACTGAAGCTGCAGGGGGCTCAGAGTAGCACTGAGGCTGCAGGGGCTCAGAGGAGCACTGATGATACAAGGAGCTCAGAGGGGCACTGATGATGCAGGGGCTCAGGGGAGCACCAAGGATGTGGGGGGCACAGAGGAGCACCGAGGCTACAGGGGCTCAGAAGAGCATTGATGCTGCAGGGGGCTCAGGAGAGCACTGAGGCTGCAGGAGGCTTAGAGGAGAACTGAGGCTGCAGGGAGCTCAGAAGAGCACTGAGGCTACGGGGAGCAATGAGGCTGCAGGGGGCTCAGGAGAGCACTGAGGCTGCAAGGCGCTCAGAAGAGCACTGAGGCTGCAAGGCGCTCAGAAGAGCACTGAGGCTGCAGGGAGCTCAGAAGAGCACTGAGGCTGCAGGGGGCTCAGAAGAGCACTGAGGCTGCGGGGAGCTCAGAGGAGCACTGAGGCTGCATGGAGCTCAGAGGAGCAATGAGGCTGTGGGGAGCTCAGAGGAGCACTGAGGCTGCAGGGGGCTCAGAGGAGCACTGAGGCTGCAGGAGCTCAGAGGAGCACTAAGGCTGCAGGGGCTCAGAGGAGCACTGATGATACAAGGAGCTCAGAGGGGCCCTGATGATGCAGGTTCTCAGGGGAGCACCAAGGATGTGGGGGGCACAGAGGAGCACTGAGGCTACAGGGGCTCAGAAGAGCATTGATGCTGCAGGGGGCTCAGGAGAGCACTGAGGCTGCAGGAGGCTTAGAGGAGAACTGAGGCTGCAGGGAGCTCAGAGGAGCACTGAGGCTACGGGGAGCAATGAGGCTGCAGGGGGCTCAGGAGAGCACTGAGGCTGCAGGGGGCTCAGAAGAGCACTGAGGCTGCAGGAACACAGAAGAGCACTGAGGCTGCGGGGAGCTCAGAGGAGCACTGAGGCTGCAGGGGGCTCAGAGGAGCACTGAGGCTGCAGGGGCTCAGAGGAGCACTGAGGCTGCGGGGAGCTCAGAGGAGCACTGAGGCTGCACTGGCTCAGAGGAGCACTGTGGCTTCAGGGAGCTCAGAGGAGCACTGAGGCTGCAGAGGCTCAGGGGAGCACCAAGGATGTGGGGGGCACAGAGGAGCACTGAGGCTACAGGGGCTCAGAAGAGCATTGAGGCTGCAGGGGGCTCAGGAGAGCACTGAGGCTGCAGGAGGCTTAGAGGAGAACTGAGGCTGCAGGGAACTCAGAGGAGCACTGAGGCTGCGGGGAGCAATGAGGCTGCAGGGGGCTCAGGAGAGCACTGAGGCTGCAGGGACTCAGGGGAGCACCAAGGATGTGGGGGGCACAGAGGAGCACCGAGGCTACAGGGGCTCAGAAGAGCATTGAGGCTGCAGGGGGCTCAGGAGAGCACTGAGGCTGCAGGAGGCTTAGAGGAGAACTGAGGCTGCAGGGGGCTCAGAGGAGCACTAAGGCTGCGGGGCGCAATGAGGCTGTAGGGGGCTCAGGAGAGCACTGAGGCTGCAGGGGGCTCAGAAGAGCACTGAGGCTGCAGGGGGCTCAGAAGAGCACTGAGGCTGCAGGGGCTCAGAAAAGCACTGAGGCTTCAGGGGGCTCAGAGGAGCACTGATGCTGCGGGGAGCTCAGAGGAGCACTGAGGCTGCAGGGGGCTCAGAGGAGCACTGAGGCTGCAGGGAGCTCGGAGGACCACTGAGGCTGCAGGGGCTCAGAGGAGCACTAAGGCTGCAGGGGCTCAGAGGACCACTGAGGCTGCAGGGAGCTCAGAGCAGCACTGAGGCTGCATGGGCTCAGAGGAGCACTGTGGCATCAGGGAGCTCAGAGGAGTCCTGAGGCTGCAGAGGCTCAGGGGAGCACCAAGGATGTGGGGGCACAGAGGAGCACAGAGGCTACAGGGGCTCAGAAGAGCATTGAGGCTGCAGGGGGCTCAGGAGAGCACTGAGGCTGCAGGAGGCTTAGAGGAGAACTGAGGCTGCAGGGAGCTCAGAGGAGCACTGAGGCTGCGGGGAGCAATGAGGCTGCAGGGGGCTCAGGAGAGCACTGAGGCTACAGGGGCTCAGAGGAGCACTGAGGCTGCAGGGAGCTCAGAGGAGCACTGAGGTTGCGGGGAGCATTGAGGCTGCAGGGGGCTCAGGAGAGCACTGAGGCTGCAGGAGGCTTAGAGGAGAACTGAGGCTGCAGGGAGCTCAGAGGAGCACTAAGGCTGCAAGGGGGCTTAGAGGAGCACTGAGGCTGCAGAGCGCTCAGAGGAGCACTAAGGCTGCAGGTGCGGAGAGGAGCACTGAGGCTGCAGGGAGCTCGGAGGAGCACTGAGGCTGCAGGGGCTCAAAGGAGCACTGAGGCTGCAGGGAGCTCAGAGGAGCACTGAGGCTGCACTGGCTCAGAGGAGCACGGTGGCTTCAGGGAGCTCAGAGGAGCACTGAGGCTGCAGAGGCTCAGGGGAGCACCAAGGATGTGGGGGCACAGAGGAGCACCGAGGCTACAGGGGCTCAGAAGAGCATCGAGGCTGCAGGGGGCTCAGGAGAGCACTGAAGCTGCAGGAGGCTTAGAGGAGAACTGAGGCTGCAGGGGGCTCAGAGGAGCACTAAGGCTGCGGGGAGCAATGAGGCTGCAGGGGGCTCAGGAGAGCACTGAGGCTGCAGGGGGCTCAGAAGAGCACTGAGGCTGCAGGGGGCTCAGAAGAGCACTGAGGCTGCAGGGGCTCAGAGGAGCACTGAGGCTGCAGGGAGCTCAGAGGAGCACTGAGGCTGCAGCGGCTCAGAGGAGCACAGAGGCTACAGGGGCTCAGAAGAGCATTGAGGCTGCAGGGGGCTCAGGAGAGCACTGAGGCTGCAGGAGGCTTAGAGGAGAACTGAGGCTGCAGGGAGCTTAGAGGAGCACTGAGGCTGCGGAGAGCAATGAGGCTGCAGGGGGCTCAGGAGAGCACTGAGGCTGCAGGGACTCAGGGGAGCACCAAGGATGTGGGGGGCACAGAGGAGCACCGAGGCTACAGGGGCTCAGAAGAGTATTGAGGCTGCAGGGGGCTCAGGAGAGCACTGAGGCTGCAGGAGGCTTAGAGGAGAACTGAGGCTGCAGGGAGCTCGGAGGAGCACTGAGGCTGCAGGGGCTCAGAGGAGCACTAAGGCTGCAGGGGCTCAGAGGAGCACTGAGGCTGCAGGGAGCTCAGAGGAGCACTGAGGCTGCACTGGCTCAGAGGAGCACTGTGGCTTCAGGGAGCTCAGAGGAGCACTGAGGCTGCAGAGGCTCAGGGGAGCACCAAGGATGTGGGGGGCACAGAGGAGCACCGAGGCTACAGGGGCTCAGAAGAGCATTGAGGCTGCAGGGGGCTCAGGAGAGCACTGAGGCTGCAGGAGGCTTAGAGGAGAACTGAGGCTGCAGGGAGCTCAGAGGAGCACTGAGGCTGCGGGGAGCAATGAGGCTGCAGGGGGCTCAGGAGAGCACTGAGGCTGCAGGAGGCTTAGAGGAGAACTGAGGCTGCAGGGGGCTCAGAGGAGCACTAAGGCTGCGGGGCGCAATGAGGCTGTAGGGGGCTCAGGAGAGCACTGAGGCTGCAGGGGGCTCAGAAGAGCACTGAGGCTGCAGGGGGCTCAGAAGAGCACTGAGGCTGCAGGGGCTCAGAAAAGCACTGAGGCTTCAGGGGGCTCAGAGGAGCACTGATGCTGCGGGGAGCTCAGAGGAGCACTGAGGCTGCAGGGGGCTCAGAGGAGCACTGAGGCTGCAGGGAGCTCGGAGGACCACTGAGGCTGCAGGGGCTCAGAGGAGCACTAAGGCTGCAGGGGCTCAGAGGACCACTGAGGCTGCAGGGAGCTCAGAGCAGCACTGAGGCTGCATGGGCTCAGAGGAGCACTGTGGCATCAGGGAGCTCAGAGGAGTCCTGAGGCTGCAGAGGCTCAGGGGAGCACCAAGGATGTGGGGGGCACAGAGGAGCACAGAGGCTACAGGGGCTCAGAAGAGCATTGAGGCTGCAGGGGGCTCAGGAGAGCACTGAGGCTGCAGGAGGCTTAGAGGAGAACTGAGGCTGCAGGGAGCTCAGAGGAGCACTGAGGCTGCGGGGAGCAATGAGGCTGCAGGGGGCTCAGGAGAGCACTGAGGCTACAGGGGCTCAGAGGAGCACTGAGGCTGCAGGGAGCTCAGAGGAGCACTGAGGTTGCGGGGAGCATTGAGGCTGCAGGGGGCTCAGGAGAGCACTGAGGCTGCAGGAGGCTTAGAGGAGAACTGAGGCTGCAGGGAGCTCAGAGGAGCACTAAGGCTGCAAGGGGGCTTAGAGGAGCACTGAGGCTGCAGAGCGCTCAGAGGAGCACTAAGGCTGCAGGTGCGGAGAGGAGCACTGAGGCTGCAGGGAGCTCGGAGGAGCACTGAGGCTGCAGGGGCTCAAAGGAGCACTGAGGCTGCAGGGAGCTCAGAGGAGCACTGAGGCTGCACTGGCTCAGAGGAGCACGGTGGCTTCAGGGAGCTCAGAGGAGCACTGAGGCTGCAGAGGCTCAGGGGAGCACCAAGGATGTGGGGGCACAGAGGAGCACCGAGGCTACAGGGGCTCAGAAGAGCATCGAGGCTGCAGGGGGCTCAGGAGAGCACTGAAGCTGCAGGAGGCTTAGAGGAGAACTGAGGCTGCAGGGGGCTCAGAGGAGCACTAAGGCTGCGGGGAGCAATGAGGCTGCAGGGGGCTCAGGAGAGCACTGAGGCTGCAGGGGGCTCAGAAGAGCACTGAGGCTGCAGGGGGCTCAGAAGAGCACTGAGGCTGCAGGGGCTCAGAGGAGCACTGAGGCTGCAGGGAGCTCAGAGGAGCACTGAGGCTGCAGCGGCTCAGAGGAGCACTGTGGCTTCAGGGAGCTCAGAGGAGCCCTGAGGCTGCAGGGGCTCAGGGGAGCACCACGTATGTGGGGGGCACAGAGGAGCACAGAGGCTACAGGGGCTCAGAAGAGCATTGAGGCTGCAGGGGGCTCAGGAGAGCACTGAGGCTGCAGGAGGCTTAGAGGAGAACTGAGGCTGCAGGGAGCTTAGAGGAGCACTGAGGCTGCGGAGAGCAATGAGGCTGCAGGGGGCTCAGGAGAGCACTGAGGCTACAGGGACTCAGGGGAGCACCAAGGATGTGGGGGGCACAGAGGAGCACCGAGGCTACAGGGGCTCAGAAGAGTATTGAGGCTGCAGGGGGCTCAGGAGAGCACTGAGGCTGCAGGAGGCTTAGAGGAGAACTGAGGCTGCAGGGAGCTCGGAGGAGCACTGATAGGGGCTCAGAGGAGCACTAAGGCTGCAGGGGCTCAGAGGAGCACTGAGGCTGCAGGGAGCTCAGAGGAGCACTGAGGCTGCACTGGCTCAGAGGAGCACTGTGGCTTCAGGGAGCTCAGAGGAGCACTGAGGCTGCAGAGGCTCAGGGGAGCACCAAGGATGTGGGGGGCACAGAGGAGCACCGAGGCTACAGGGGCTCAGAAGAGCATTGAGGCTGCAGGGGGCTCAGGAGAGCACTGAGGCTGCAGGAGGCTTAGAGGAGAACTGAGGCTGCAGGGAGCTCAGAGGAGCACTGAGGCTGCGGGGAGCAATGAGGCTGCAGGGGGCTCAGGAGAGCACTGAGGCTGCAGGGACTCAGGGGAGCACCAAGGATGTGGGGGGCACAGAGGAGCACCGAGGCTACAGGGGCTCAGAAGAGCATTGAGGCTGCAGGGGGCTCAGGAGAGCACTGAGGCTGCAGGAGGCTTAGAGGAGAACTGAGGCTGCAGGGGGCTCAGAGGAGCACTAAGGCTGCGGGGCGCAATGAGGCTGTAGGGGGCTCAGGAGAGCACTGAGGCTGCAGGGGGCTCAGAAGAGCACTGAGGCTGCAGGGGGCTCAGAAGAGCACTGAGGCTGCAGGGGCTCAGAAAAGCACTGAGGCTGCAGGGGGCTCAGAGGAGCACTGAGGCTGCGGGGAGCTCAGAGGAGCACTGAGGCTGCAGGGGGCTCAGAGGAGCACTGAGGCTGCAGGGAGCTCGGAGGTCCACTGAGGCTGCAGGGGCTCAGAGGAGCACTAAGGCTGCAGGGGCTCAGAGGAGCACTGAGGCTGCAGGGAGCTCAGAGGAGCACTGAGGCTGCATGGGCTCAGAGGAGCACTGTGGCTTCAGGGAGCTCAGAGGAGTCCTGAGGCTGCAGAGGCTCAGGGGAGCACCAAGGATGTGGGGGGCACAGAGGAGCACAGAGGCTACAGGAGCTCAGAAGAGCATTGAGGCTGCAGGGGGCTCAGGAGAGCACTGAGGCTGCAGGAGGCTTAGAGGAGAACTGAGGCTGCAGGAAGCTCAGAGGAGCACTGAGGCTGCGGGGAGCAATGAGGCTGCAGGGGGCTCAGGAGAGCACTGAGGCTACAGGGGCTCAGAGGAGCACTGAGGCTGCAGGGAGCTCAGAGGAGCACTGAGGTTGCGGGGAGCATTGAGGCTGCAGGGGGCTCAGGAGAGCACTGAGGCTGCAGGAGGCTTAGAGGAGAACTGAGGCTGCAGGGAGCTCAGAGGAGCACTAAGGCTGCAAGGGGGCTTAGAGGAGCACTGAGGCTGCAGAGCGCTCAGAGGAGCACTAAGGCTGCAGGCGCGGAGAGAAGCACTGAGGCTGCAGGGAGCTCGGAGGAGCACTGAGGCTGCAGGGGCTCAAAGGAGCACTGAGGCTGCAGGGAGCTCAGAGGAGCACTGAGGCTGCACTGGCTCAGAGGAGCACTGTGGCTTCAGTGAGCTCAGAGGAGCACTGAGGCTGCAGAGGCTCAGGGGAGCACCAAGGATGTGGGGGCACAGAGGAGCACCGAGGCTACAGGGGCTCAGAAGAGCATTGAGGCTGCAGGAGGCTTAGAGGAGAACTGAGGCTGCAGGGGGCTCAGAGGAGCACTAAGGCTGCGGGGAGCAATGAGGCTGCAGGGGGCTCAGAAGAGCACTGAGGCTGCAGGGGGCTCAGAAGAGCACTGAGGCTGCAGGGGCTCAGAGGAGCACTGAGGCTGCAGGGAGCTCAGAGGAGCACTGAGGCTGCAGCGGCTCAGAGGAGCACTGTGGCTTCAGGGAGCTCAGAGGAGCCCTGAGGCTGCAGGGGCTCAGGGGAGCACCAAGTATGTGGGGGGCACAGAGGAGCACAGAGGCTACAGGGGCTCAGAAGAGCATTGAGGCTGCAGGGGGCTCAGGAGAGCACTGAGGCTGCAGGAGGCTTAGAGGAGAACTGAGGCTGCAGGGAGCTTAGAGGAGCACTGAGGCTGCGGAGAGCAATGAGGCTGCAGGGGGCTCAGGAGAGCACTGAGGCTACAGGGACTCAGGGACTCAGGGGAGCACCAAGGATGTGGGGGGCACAGAGGAGCACCGAGGCTACAGGGGCTCAGAAGAGTATTGAGGCTGCAGGGGGCTCAGGAGAGCACTGAGGCTGCAGGAGGCTTAGAGGAGAACTGAGGCTGCAGGGAGCTCAGAGGAGCACTGAGGCTGCAGGGAGCAATGAGGCTGCAGGGGGCTCAGGAGAGCACTGAGGCTGCAGGGAGCTCAGAAGAGCACTGAGGCTGTAGTGTCTGAGGACCTTCGTACCATTAGAAGTAAGTTCTAGTAATGGAAGGATGTGTAATAACAATAAGAGTGTAATTGCACATTTGTCTATAACACAGTGCTCTCTTCCCAACAATAGAAAATTTTTGTAAATGAAAGATCACTCTGAGAGAGTAACCAGGGTACCTACAAGCCTTGCTAAGGAGATCCAATTGGAGGCTGCTGAAGACTGTGAGAAGTTGGCCTGGTATATGCTGTCCACTAATTATAGTGGGCACCTTGCACCAGTCCAAACAACCCCTTATTGGAAATAGGTTATAGACAACCTTTATTGAAAGCTATCCTAGTGGTAGCTATGGGGAGCAGCCTTCAGGCTAAGTCTTGGAGGAATGTAAAGCAGCTTGTTTTACCAGTCTATAATCTCTTGAGTGACCAAATGAAAGAGGACCACACCAGGTATATATTTAAAATATGTGTATTTAGTCTTAACCACACCCCTCTAGGCTCTTTATGAGGCTAGAGTTCGAAGTACATAAGTTACAAGTCGAATATCAACAGTAATAGCACAAATACACGTTTGAGCCCTAGGGGCGTACCAAACCATATACCAATAAAGTGGTATAAGAACCACAACTGAGCTAGACACAAGGCCTAGAGCCTGTAGAAGTGCTTGGCCCTCAAGGAACCACCCAAGGTAGTGACACAGGGGACCCACGGGGGACGCGTGCAGTGTGAGAACACAGCCGCGAGCCGCCGTTGACTTCTATGGGGAATGCCGCGGTTACAATTTTAAAGAAAAGGGACACTTAGAGGAGGACTTGGAGCAAACCCTTGTAGAACTAGGTGGTTCTAGAGTCTATACCCACGGGAGCACCGGAGTACTCGACTTACCTCACCCAGGGGAGCCGGGTGCATAGGTGTCTTTCGGGGTCGGGTTTCGGCGTCGTTTTCAATGGCGATCTGCTGCAAAGTGCTGCTGGCGACGAAGTCAAAAGTGTTCGGGTGGATCCAAAGGTGGATTGAAGATCTGAAGAACCTGAAAGCAGAGGGGACAGAGTCTGGGTCACTAGCCTGTGACCAGGAAGGCGATGAGAAGATGCCCACCGATGTTGGGTGCTTCAGGTAGATTGACGGTTGTCTTGACTCTTCAGCCACGAGGTCCAGGAGGTGTTGACGACAACTAGGAGCTGGATTCAAGCTGTCTTACAACGTTTGTTGATTGCTGCGGTGTCGGCGACCAGATTGGACCCAACAAGCCTTGGCAACGGCAAGTCTCGTGTAAATAAAGAAAGGACGTTGATGCAGACCAGCAAGGTCTGAGGGCCTCACCCAGCAAGGGTAAGTCAGGGAACGTCTGGAGCAACCAGGAAAGCCCAAGCAGAAGAAGAGTTGCCTTCGGGAGGGCCCACTAGCCAACGGACTAGCGACCGTGAAGGAGCCTCAAGTGGACGCACTTGGAGCTGGCTCACAGGACACTCGTGGAGTGGAGTCCAGTGATCTTCGGTGCAGTAAATGCTGGAGGCGGGGGCTACTCAGAGCCCATTGCACAACTTCGTGGGAGACCAGGAAGAGGATGCACTTGCAAATGTGTTCGGTGTCCAGGGGTCACAGTTCCACGTTACCCACGACAGCTACGGGCCTCAGCTTCACTGGGGACTCAAGGCAGCCTCAGTGAAGTCTGGAAATCTACCTCTGATGATGCAAAGACTTCGGCGTCCGGCGGGAGCTTCGGCGATGCAGACCGGACAATTGCTTCTTTGGTGCCTGCCAAGCAGGGGAGTCACTCCTTGACCCCAAGGGAGATTCTTCAGTCCTCTAATCTTGAGTAGAGCATCGAAGTTCCAGGATTCAGTTGCAGAGTTTCGTCCAGGGATATCTAAAGTCCTAAGGACTGGGGTCCCATACTTATACTAAGGTAGGGGGTTGGACATACTCTGGGGACCCACCTATGGGAGGGTCAGGGAAGAGGGGTGGTTACACCCATTCCCTTTGTCCAGTTTCGCGCCAGAGCATGGGCAGGTAGCCCCTGCAACTGGTTTGAACTGGCATATGCACAGGGACACCAAGTGTGCCCCCAGTGCAGGACTTCAAAGCACCAGGGAGTGCTCCCGCCCAGCCCCAATACACACTATCCTGTCTGCGGAGGTGGTTACACCTCCCTGTGACAGGAAACCTATTGTCCAGGCCTCCCCTGCCAGAGTTTCAGTCAGCAGCAGGAGGCCAGACCCGTGTCTGTGGCAGCGGCATCCATTTTGTGATGCCAGGGCTCTGGAATGAAGTTACCGGGTAGCCCGGTGTGTACATGTCTCTCCCTCTAGAAGGGTGGAATGCTACCCTCGCCACCAGGATTGGTGGGGGGGTAGTATTCCAAGATGTTTGACACCAAACACGACATGTTTTGGTGCAGCCAGTCCAAAGTTAGCATTGTGCCGCGAGGATATAATGCACTTAAGAGTATATGGTCAGGCTGTACCACAAACAGCATCAGAGGAGGGACTCCGAACGCTGCAGAGGGGCTCTGCTCATGCAGGGGCACCCTCTCACATAAAAACCAAGCACTCTGCCTTTAGGATTGTAAAGGCCTGCCATAGGAGTGACTTATAGGTTTATATGTGTGTGCAATGGTAGTGATATAGGTAGCCTATATCACCGTAAGGGGTGCATGCACCACCTTACCCAGGCTGCAATAGCAGACCTGTGGTGTCATTTTGGATGGCCTTCCAGGGGTGGCACAATACATGCTGCAGCCCCTGGTAGGCATCTGAGGTACCTATGCCCTGGGTACATAGTATAGCATATACTAGGGACTTATAAGGGCACTCCAGATTCCAATCAGGGATGTACCTAAGGTACATGGAAACCATTTTATAGAGGAAGCAGATAGACTGCGGCCCTGAATAGCCGGATCCCAGTCCAACTAAGTCATAAACCAGCAAAACACCAGGAAAAAAGTGGGGGCAACCATATAGTCAGATTCCACCTTCCTACAAAGACCAAAAAAGGTAGATAAACTCAGATAAGTGGTGGTGATCTACGCTATAGGCACAACCAGTGCAAGATTTAAGGATAGTTAGAGGGGGCGTCCTGATTGAAATATAGAAATAACAGGAATAGCTTGACCAATTGAGTAATACTAAGAAGTTTGGAGGTTTCATAAAAAATAGTGGGACATTGCTTTGAAGGAAAATGGATTGCACTATGGTAAAGGCCAGTTTGAGGCTGTAATAATTTAAATTGATTTAAATTGTTTTGAAAAAAGATGTATAGTAATTTGTATTTCTCTGTCTTCTAGAATATTTATGTGGTATATGCATTTTGTCCTGAAGAAGGTGGTGAGAACCATTTCGTTTTCCACCGAAATGCCACGTTGACAGATTTCTCTTAGTTTATATTTGTTGGTTTTTTGATTTATGTGTTTTGTGTGGTTATGTATTTTACTATTTATAAATGTATTAGATGATGATGGACTATGGAAATTATTTTTAACCTATGGATATGATTTTTTATATATGTGGACACTTGTGCCGGGACGTGTGAAGCCAGTTTACCCGCACGTCTCTAGGACACCTGGCTGGGTCGGGACTCAGTACCCCATCATACCGTGTGGCGTGGGAGGCGGGGCCAGCACTCCCGACACCGTCAAAGGCAGCGCTGCACTACCGCAGCGTGGGACAGACATTGGTGCCGGGCCGTGTGAAGCCTGTTTCGCCACAAGTCTCTTGGGCATCTGGCTGAGGTGGAACTCGGTCCCCCAGCATACGGTGTGGCACAGGAGGCGGGACAGTCATTTGTGCCGGGCCGTGTGAAGCCCGTTTCGCCTCTGGAGGCGTGGGGAAGAAGAAATATCCACGTTGCTGTAATGGGCAAGAGGAAATCTGATGC
>CAWUFW010031953.1:0-14698 GCA_963921515.1 Calotriton arnoldi | reverse complement strand
CTTTCTGTGCCTTTCTTCCTTCTTTCTGCACCTCTCTTTCTTCTTTCTGCTCCTCTCTTACCTCTTTCATCACTTCTATTGCTTCTTTCTGCATCTCTCTTGCCTCTTTATGCATCTCTCTTTTCTCTTTCTGCACTTCTCTTGCCTTTTTCTGTACTTCTTTTGCATCTTTGTGCACCTCTCGTGCCTCTTTCTGTAACTTTCTTCCTCTTTCTGCACTTCTCTTGCCTCTTTCTGCACCTTTCTTCCTCTTTCTACAACTCTCTTGCTTCTTTCTGCACCTCTCTTGCTGCTTTCTGCATCTGTCTTGCTTCTTTCTGCACTTCCCTTGCCTCTTTCTGCACTTCTCTAGCCTCTTTCTGTAGTTTTTAACTTCTTTCTGCACATGTCTTCGTCTTTCTGCACTTCTCTTGTCTCTTTCTGCTCTTCTCTTGCTTCTTTCTATACCTCTCTTGCCTCTTTCTGCACCTCTCTTGCTTCTTTATGCACCCCTCTTGCCTCTTTCTGCAACTCACTTGCCTCTTTCTGCACCCCACTCTCTTCTTTCTGCACCTCTCTTGCTTCTTTTTGCAACTTTCTTGCTTTTTTCTGCACCTCTCTTAGTTCTTTCTGCACTTGCCTTGCGTTTTTCTATACCACTCCTCCTTCTTTCTACAGCTCTCTTTCTGCACCTCTCTTCCCTCTCTCTGCACCTCCCTTGCTTCTTTATCCAATCCTCTTGCCTCTTTCTGTACCTCTGATGCTTCTTTCTGCACCTCTCTTTTCTCTTTCTGCACTTCTGTTGCCTCTTTCTGCACTTCTCTTGCCTATTTTCTGTACTTCTTGTGCATTTTTCTACACTTCTCTTCCTTCTTTCTGTACCAGTCTTCCTTTTTCTGCACTTCTCCTGCTTCTTTCTGTACCCTACTTGCCTTTTTCTGTACCTCTCTTGCCTCTTTCTGCACCTCTCTTGCCTCTTTCTGTATCTCTGTTGCCTATTTCTGACTTCTCTTGCCTTTTTCTGTACCTCTCTTGCATTTTTGTACACCTCTCTTGCCTCTTTCTGCACCGTTCTTCTTCTTTCTGCACCTCTCTTGCCTCTTTCTGCATCTCTCTTGCTTCTCTCTGCACCTCTCTTGCTTCTTTCTGCACCTCTCTTGCCTCTTTCATCACTTCTGTTGCTTCTTTCCTCACTTCTCTTGCTTCTTTCTGCACCTCTCTTGCTTCTTTCTGCACCTTTCTTCCTCTTTCTGCACCTTTCTTCCTTTTTTGCAACTCTATTGCTTCTTTATGCACCTCTCTTGCTTGCTTAAGTACCTCTCTTGCCTCTTTCTGTACCCGTCTTGCTTCTTTCTGCACTTCTCTTCCCTTTTCTGCACTTCTCTTGCCTCTTTCTGCACCTCTGTTGCTTGTTTCTGCCCATTTCTTTGTCTTTCTGCACTTCTCCTGTCTCTTTCTGCACTTCCCTTGCTTCTTTCTGCACCTCTCTTGCTTCTTTCTGCACCCCTCTTGCCTCTTTCTGCACCTCACTTGCCTCTATCTTCACCTCACTCTCTTCTTTCTGCACCTCTTTTGCTTCTTTTTCCACCTTTCTTGCTTGTTTCTGCACCTCTCTTGCCTTTTTCAGCACCTGACTTGCCTCTTTCTGTACCTCAGTCTCTGCTTTCTGCACACTTCTTGCTTCTTTCTGCACCTTTCTTGCTTGTTCCTGCATCTCTCCTAGTTCTTTTTGTACTACTCCTGCCTTTTACTGCACCTCTTTTGCTTCTTTCTGCACCTCTCTTCCTCTTTCTGTACTTGTCTTGCTCCTTTCTCTACATCTCCTGTTTCTGTCTGCACCTCTTTTGCCTCTTTCTACACCTCTCTTGCCTCTTTCTGCACCTCTCTTGCTTCTTTCAGCGGCTGGCTTGCTTTTTTCTGCACTTCTCTTGCCTTTTTCTGCACCTTTCTTCTTCTTTCTGCACATCTCTTGCCTCTTTCTGCATCTCTCTTGCTTCTCTCTGCACCTCTTTTGCTTCTTTCTGCACCTCTCTTGCCTCTTTCATCACTTCTGTTGCTTCTTTCCTCACTTCTCTTGCTTCTTTCTGCACCTCTCTTGTTTCTATCTGCACCTTTCTTCCTCTTTCTGCACATTTCTTCCTTTTTTGCAACTCTATTGCTTCTTTATGCACCTCTCTTGCTTGTTTAAGTACCTCTCTTGCCTCTTTCTGTACCCGTCTTACTTCTTTCTGCACTTCTCTTCCCTTTTCTGCACCTCTCTTGTCTCTTTCTGTACCTCTGTTGCTTCTTTCTGCCCATTTCTTCGTCTTTCTGCACTTTTCCTGTCTCTTTCTGCACTTCCCTTGCTTCTTTCTATACCTCTCTTGCCTCTTTCTGCACCTCTCTTGCTTCTTTCTGCACCCCTCTTGCCTCTTTCTGCACCTCACTTGCCTCTTTCTGTACCTCACTCTCTTCTTTCTGCACCTCTTTTGCTTCTTTTTCCACCCTTCTTGCTTGTTTCTGCACCTCTTAGTTCTTTCTCCCTTTTTTCTTGCTTCTTTCTGCACCTCTATTGCTTCTTTCTGCATCTCTCTTACCTCTTTTGGCACCTGACTTGCCTATTTCTGTATCTCAGTCTCTTCTTTCTGCACCTCTCTTGCTTCTTTCTGCACCTTTCTAGCTTGTTTATGCACCTCTCTTAGTTCTTTCTGAAATTTTCTTGCCTTTTACTGCACCTTTCTTGTTTCTTTTTCCACCTTTCTTGCTTGTTTCTGCACCTCTCTTATTTCTTTCTGCACTTCTCTTGCCTTTTTCTGCACCTCTCTTGCCTCTTTCTGCACTTCTATTGCTTCTTTCTGCACCCCTCTTCCCACTCTCGGTACCTCTCTTGCTTCTATCTGCATCTCTCTTGCCTCTTTCTGCATCTCTCTTTTCTCTTTCTGCACTTCTCTTGCTTTTTTCTGTACTTCTCTTGCATCTTTGTGCACATCTCTTGCCTCTTTCTGCAACTTTCTTCCTCTTTCTGCACTTCTCTTGCCTGTTTCTGCACCTCTCTTGCTTCTTTCTGCACCTCTCTTGCTTCTTTTTGCTCCTCTCTTGCCTCTTTCATCACTTCTCTTGCCTCTTTCTGTACTTCTCGTGCATCTTTGTGCACATCTCTTGCCTCTTTCTGCAACTTTCTTCCTCTTTCTGCACTTCTCTTGCCTCTTTCTGTACCTCTCTTGCTTCTTTCTGTACCTCTCTTGCTTCTTTTTGCTCCTCTCTTACCTCTTTCAACACTTCTCTTGCTTCTTTCTGTACTTCTCTTGCCTTTTTCTGCACATATCTTCCTTCTTTCTGCACCTTTCTTCCTCTTTCTATACCTCTCTTGCTTCTTTCTGAACCTCTCTTCCTTCTTTCTGCACTTGTCTTACTTCTTCATGCAACTGTCTTGCTTCTTTCTGCACTTCCCTTGCCTCTTTCTGCACTTCCCTTGCCTCTTTCTGTAGTTCTTTTGCTCCTTTCTCCACTTCTATTGCCTCTCTCTGTACCTCTCTTGCTTCTTTCTCCACTTCCCTTGCCTCTTTCTCCACTTTCCTTGCCTCTTTCTGGACCTCTCTTCCTTCTTTCAACACCTCTCTTTTCTCTTTCTGCACTTCTGTTGCCTCTTTCTGCACTTCTCTTGCCTTTTTCTGCACCTCTCATGCTTCCATCTGCACCTTTCTTCCTCTTTATGTACCTTTCTTCCTCTTTCTATGCCTCTCTTGCTTCTTTCTGTACCTCTATTGCTTCTTACTGCACCTCTCTTGCTTCTTTCTGCTGCTGGCTTGCTTTTTCTGCATTTCTCTTGCCTCACTCTATACGTTTCTTGCCTCCTTACCTCTTTCTGCACCTCTCTTGCCTCTTTCTGCATCTCTCTTGTCTCTTTCTGTACTTCTATTGCCTCTTTCTGCACTTCTCTTGCATCTTTGTGCGCCTCTCTTGCCTCTTACTGCAACTTTCTTCCTCTTCCTGCACTTCTCTTGCCTCTTTCTGTACATTTCTTTCTTCTTTCTGCACCTCTCTTGTTTCTTTCTGCTCCTCTCTTACCTCTTTCATCACTTCTCTTGCTTCTTTCTGCACCTCTCTTGCTTCTTTCTGTACCTTTCTTTCTCTTTCTGCACCTTTCTTCCTCTTTCTACAACTCTCTTGTTTCTTTCTGCACCTCTCTTGCTGCTTTCTGCAGCTGTCTTGCTTCTTTCTGCACTTCCCTTGCCTCTTTCTGCTCTTCTCTAGCCTCTTTCTGTAGTTCTTTTACTTCTTTCTGCACATGTCTTTGTCTTTCTGCACTTCTCTTGTCTCTTTCTGGTCTTCTCTTACTTCTTTCTATACCTCTCTTGCCTCTTTCTGCACCTCTCTTGCTACTTTCTGCACCTTACTTGCCTCCTTCTGCACCTTACTTGCCTCTTTCTGTACCTCACTGTAGGAGAGTAGGATCTGCCTCTTATGTTGCCCCCACTTTTTTTCTGATGTTTACACTGGTTTCTGGCTTTAGTCTGGCTGGGTCCCTGCTAATCAGGGCCCCAGCCTCTCTGTTCTCTCTAAACGACTTGGAGTGCACTCTAGGTGCACTAGTGATTGGATACTGTGGTACCTTATGAGTCCCTAGTATATGGTACCTTAGGTACCAAGGGCATAGGTACTTCACAGGCCTACCAGGGGCTGAAGCATGTATTATGCCACCCCTGGGAAGCAGACTAAATCTGACACCACAGGTCTGCTACTGCAGCCTGGGTAAGGTGGTGCATGCACCCCTTACTGTGGTATGGGCTACCTATACCACTACATACATACACACATGCAAACCTATAAGTCACTCCTATGGCAGGCCTTATCAATCCTGGAGGCAGAGTGCTTGGTTCTTATGTGAGAGGGTGTCCCTGTATGAGCAGAGCCCCTCTGCAGCGTTCAGAGATCCCTCTCTGATGCTGTTTGTAGTGCAGCCTGACCATATACTCTTAAACGCATTATAACCTCACGTTAAATGCTAACTTTGGGATGGCTGCACGGAAACATGTCGTGTTTGGTATCAAACATCTTGGAATACTACCCCCGCCAGTTCTGGCAGCGGGGGTAGCATTCCACCCTTCTAGAGGGAGAGACATGTACACACCGGCCTACCCGGTAACTTCTGTCCAGAGCCCTGGCATCACAAGATGGATGCCACCAGTCACAGACACTGGGCTGCCCTCCTGCTGATGACCGAAACTCACAGTGGAGGAGGCCCAACAATAGATATCCTGTCGCAGGGGGGAGTGACCACCTCCCAGACAGGGTTTAGTGTATTGGGGCTGGGTGGGTGCACTCTTAGAGTGCTTTGAAGTCCTGCACTGGGTGAGCAGAAGGCTCCTCTGTGCATACCCCAGTTCAAACCGGCTCAGGGGCTACCTCCCACTGCTCTGGCACGAAGCTGGACAAAGGGAAGTGGGTATAGCCACCCACTCCCCTGACCCTCCCATAGGTGGGGTCATAGAGCTAGTCCCACCCTTCTTTTTAGTATAAGATGGGGAACCTGTGCATTGCAAACTAGATACCCCTGGACGACGCTCTAAAGAAGAATCCTGGTCCTTCGATGTTCCACTACCTCTGGAAGACTGAAGAATCTCCCTTGGAGTCAAGGAGTGACTCCCCTGCTTGGCAGGCACCAAAAACTACAACGACAGTTGCAAACTATGCTGCTCCCACCGGAGCCTGAAGTCCCTGCAGCCCAGAAAGAGAATTTCCTGACTTCTCCAAGGCCATCGTGAGTTCCCAGCGAAGCTGAGGCAAGTGGACCCCACGAGCAATGAGGAACTGCAGACCCTGGGTACCATGCACTATTGTCAAGTGCAACCCCTTCACGACATTCTACGAACTTGTGCTTTGGACCACATGTGGTCCCAGCCTCTCGCAGAGATTCCTTCCAAGATCAGTGGCCTACCCCATCCCGAGTGAATGTGGGCCCCTGTTGAGTGAATCCTCCCAAGGCATCTTTGCGATCAATTGCCAGCCGGCTTGTGGGTCCCCTGAAGACTTTCCTACAAAACCAAAGGACTCCCCTAGTTGCTCCAGAACTGCCCTGACCTACCCTCGCTGGGTAAGTCCCCCAGACCTTGCTGGTCTGCACCATTGACTTTTTTTGTCCTTTCCACAAGACTTGCTGCTACCAAGGCTTGTTGTCTCCAATCGAGTCGCCGACACCGCAGTCAGCTGCAGACTTTGTGGTACACACAGAATCCAGCTCCTGGCTGTCCTCGACGCCTCTTGGACCTCGTGTTCGAAGAGACAAGGCACCCATGAACAACCTGAATCCTGTCGACGACGGTGGGCATTCATCTTCCTTGCCCCGGGTCACTGCCAAGTGACTTTGAACACTGTCCCCTCTGCTTTCAGGTCTTCCTCCTTCCGAATCCAGGCTTGGATTCCACCGGACACTTCTTCTGTCGTCGCAAGCAGCAAGTCTTCACTGGCTCCCATTGAAAACGATGCCGCGACCCGACACCAAAGGACACCTATGCACCCGGCTCCCCTGGGTGAGGTAACTTCAGCACTACGGTGCTCCTGTGGGTGTTGGCCCTAGAACTACTTACCCTGTAAGTGGCTTGCTTGTAGCTACTCTAGAATTGCCATAAAACTCCTCTTTTCCCCGTGCGACTTTCGCACTGGCTCGCACAGGGTTCGCGTCTGTGTTAGACACACCGCGTCCATCTCCCTTGTAACTCTATCAGTAACCGCATCCTTCGACTCGTACTGAGTCCGATCGGTGTGTTCACCTCGAACACGCAAGGGACCTGTAACATTGATAAACTCAATCGCGTTCTCTCGCATAGACTCGTACAGGACTCGCATCGGTGTCTGAACACCACGTCTGTCCCCTGTGGGTCTCCTATAACTACCTGGGGTGGTTCTTTGGGGTCCCTCGATTCTATATGCTCTAGACCCCGGTCTAGCCAAGATAAGATTGTGATATCTGATTGTGCTAACTTATTTTGATCACATTGACTTGTACATGTTCCTGGCTTCTAATCTCATAAAGAGATTAGTAGAGAGTTGTTTAATAATAAATACACATATATTTGATATATACCTGTGTGGTGTCTTTTCATTTGGTGATTCAAGAGATTGTGTGGTAAAACAAGCTGCTTTACATTCCTCCAAGACTTAGCCTGAAGGCTGCTCTCCACAACTACCACTAGGATAGCTTTCTATAAAGGTTGTCTTAAACCTACCTACCATAAGAGTCGAATTGTACTGGTGCAAGGTGTCCAATTTAATTAGTGAACAGCATATACCAGGCCAACTTCTCACACTCACTCTCTTATTTCTGCACCTCTTTTGCTTCTTTTTGCACCTCTATTCCTCTTTCTGTACTTGTTTTGCTTTTTTCTCTACATCTCTTGTTTCTTTCGCACCTCTTTTGCTACTTTCTACACCTCTCTTGCCTATTTTTGTACCTCACTTGCCTCTTTCTGCACCTTACTCTCTTCTTTCTGCACCTCTATTGCTTCTTTTTGCACCTCTCTTAGTTCTTTCTGCACTTCTCTTGCATTTTACTGCACCTCTCTTGCCTCTTTCTGCACCTCTATTCCTCTTTCTGTACTTGTTTTGCTTTTTTCTCTACATCTCTTGTTTCTTTCGCACCTCTTTTGCTACTTTCTACACCTCTCTTGCCTATTTTTGTACCTCACTTGCCTCTTTATGCACCTTACTCTCTTCTTTCTGCACCTCTATTGCTTCTTTTTGCACCTCTCTTAGTTCTTTCTGCATTTCTCTTGTGTTTTTTCTGCACCTCTCTTGCTTCTTTATGCACCTCTCTTCCTCTTTCTGCACCTCTCTTGCTTCTTTCTGCTCCTTTCTTGCTTCTTTCTAAACTTCTATGACCTCTTTCTGCACTTTTCTTCCGTCTCTCTGTACTTCTCTTACTTCTTTCTCCACTTGTCTTGCCTCTTTCTGCACCTCTCTTGCTTCTTTCTGCACCTCTCTTTTCTCTTTCTGCACTTTTGTTGCCTCTTTCTGCACTTCTCTTACCTCTTTCTGCACTTCTATTGTGTCTTTCTGCACCTCTCTTGACTTTTTCTGAATCTCTCTTGTCTCTTCCTCTACTTCTCTTGCTTCTTTCTGCACTTCTCTTGCATCTTTCTGCACCTCTCTTGCCTCTTACTGCAACTTTCTTCCTCTTTCTGCACTTCTCTTGCCTCTTTCTGTATCTTTCTTCCTCTTTCTGCACTTCTCTTGCCTCTTTCTGTACCTTTCTTGCTTCTTTCTGCACCTCTCTTTCTTCTTTCTGCTCCTCTCTTACATCTTTCATCACTTCTATTGCTACTTTCTACATCTCTCTTGCCTCTTTCTGCATCTCTCTTTTCTCTTTCCACACTTCTCTTGCCTTTTTCTGCACTTCTCTTGCATCTTTGTGCACCTCTCTTGCCTCTTTCTGTAATTTTTTTCCTCTTTCTGCACTTCTCTTGCCTCTTTCTGCACCTTTCTTCTTCTTTCTACAACTCTCTTGCTTCTTTCTGCACCTGTCTTGCTGCTTTCTGCAGCTGTCTTGCTTCTTTCTGCACTTCCCTTGCCTCTTTCTGCACTTCTCTAGCCTCTTTCTGTAGTTCTTTTACTACTTTCTGCACATGTCTACGTCTTTCTGCACTTCTCTTGTCTCTTTCTGCTATTCTCTTGCTTCTTTCTAAACCTCCCTTGCCTCTTTCTGCACCTCTCTTGCTTCTTTCTGCACCCCTCTTGCCTCTTTCTGCACCTCACTTGCCTCTTTCTGCACCCCACTCTCTTCTTTCTGCACCTCTGTTGCTTCTTTTTGCACCTTTCTTGCTTGTTTATGCACCTCTCTTAGTTCTTTCTGCACTTGTCTTGCGTTTTTCTATACCACTCCTGCTTCTTTCTGCAGCTCTCTTCCTCTTTCTTCACCTCTCTTCCCTCTCTCTGCACGTCCCTTGCTTCTTTCTCCAATCCTCTTGCCTCTTTCTGTACCTCTCATGCTTCTTTCTGCACCTCTCTTTTCTCTTTCTGCACTTCTGTTGCCTCTTTATGCACATCTCTTGCCTCTTTCTGCACTTCTTGTGCATCTTTCTACACTTCTCTTCCTTCTTTCTGTACCAGTCTTCCTATTTCTGCACTTCTCCTGCTTCTTTCTGTACCCAACTTGCCTTTTTCTGTACCTCTCTTGCCTCTTTCTGCACCTCTCTTGCCTCTTTCTGTATCTCTGTTGCCTATTTATGACTTCTCTTGCCTCTTTCTGTACTTCTCTTGCATCTTTATGCACCTTTCTTCTTCTTTCTGCACCTCTCTTGCCTCTTTCTGCATCTCTCTTGCTTCTCTCTGCACCTCTCTTGCTTCTTTCTTCACCTCTCTTGCCTCTTTCATCACTTGTGTTGCTTCTTTCCTCACTTCTCTTGCTTCTTTCTGCACCTCTCTTGCTTCTTTCTGCACCTTTCTTCCTCTTTCTGCACCTTTCTTCCTTTTTTGCAACTCTATTGCTTCTTTATGCACCTCTCTTGCTTGCTTAAGTACCTCTCTTGCCTCTTTCTGTGCCCGTCTTGCTTCTTTCTGCACTTCTCTTCCCTTTTCTGCACTTCTCTTCCCTCTTTCTGCACCTCTGTTGCTTCTTTCTGCCCATTTATTCGTCTTTCTGCACTTCTCCTGTCCCTTTCTGCACTTCCCTTGCTTCTTTCTATACCTCTCTTGCCTCTTTCTGCACCTCTCTTGCTTCTTTCTGCACCCCTCTTGCCTCTTTCTGCACCTCACTCTCTTCTTTCTGCACCTCTTTTGCATCTTTTTCCACCTATGTTGCTTGTTTCTGCACCTCTCTTGCCTCTTTCAGCACCTGACCTGCCTCTTTCTGTACCTCAGTCTCTAATTTCTTCACCCTTCTTGCTTCTTTCTGCACCTTTCTTGCTTGTTTCTGCATCTCTCCTAGTTCTTTTTGCACTACTCATACCTTTTACCGCACCTCTCTTGCTTCTTTCTGCACCTCTCTTCCTCTTTCTGTACTTGTCTTGCTCCTTTCTCTACATCTCCTGTTTCTGTCTGCACCTCTTTTGTCTCTTTCTACACCTCTCTTGCCTCTTTCTGCACCTCTCTTGCTTCTTTAAGCAGCTGGCTTGCTTTTTTCTCGCACTTCTCTTGCCTCTTTCTGCACCTTTCTTCTTCTTTCTGCACTCTCTTGCCTCTTTCTGCATCTCTCTTGCTTCTCTCTGCACCTCTTTTGCTTCTTTCTGCACCTCTCTTGCTTCTTTTTTTGCACCTTTCTTCCACTTTCTGCACATTTCTTCCTTTTTTGCAACTCTATTGCTTCTTTATGCACCTCTCTTGCTTGTTTAAGTACCTCTCTTGCCTCTTTCTGTACCCGATTTGCTTCTTTATGCACTTCTCTTCCCTTTTCTGTACTTCTCTTGCCTCTTTCTGCACCTCTTTTGCTTCTTTTTCCACCTTTCTTGCTTGTTTCTACACCTCCCTTAGTTCTTTCTCCATTTTTCTTGCTTCTTTCTGCGCCTCTCTTGCTTCTTTCTGCATCTCTTTTACCTCTTTTGGCACCTGACTTGCCTATTTCTGTATCTCAGTCTCTTCTTTCTGCACCTCTCTTGCTTATTTCTGCACCTTTCTAGCTTGTTTCTGCACCTCTCTTAGTTCTTTCTGAAATTCTCTTGCCTTTTACTGCACCTTTCTTGCTTCTTTCTGAACATCACTCCTCTTTCTGTACTTGTCTTGCTTCTTTCTCTACCTCTCTTGTTTCTTTCTGCCCCTCTTTGCTTCTTTCTGCACCTCTCTTGCATCTTTCTGCACTTTTCTTGCCTTTTTCTGCACCTCAGTCTCTTCGTTCTGCACCCCTCTTGCTTCTTTCTGCACCTTTCTTGCTTGTTTCTGCATCTCTCCTAGTTCTTTCGGCACTACTCATGCCTTTTACTGCACCTCTCTTTTTTCTTTCGGCACCTCTCTTCCTCTTTCTGTACTTGTCTTGCTCCTTTCTCTACATCTCTTGCCTCTTTCTGCATCTCTCTTGCCTCTTTCTGCACCTCTGTTGCTTCTTTCTGCACATTTCTTCATCTTTCTGCACTTCTCTTGTCTCTTTCTCCTCTTCTCTTGCTTCTTTCTGCACCTCTGTTGCTTCTTTCTGCACATTTCTTCATCTTTCTGCACTTCTCTTGTCTCGTTCTGCTCTTCTCGCTTCTTTTTATACCTCTCTTGCCTCTTTCTGCACCTCTCTTTCTTCTTTCTGCACCCCTCTCACCTCTTTCTGTCCTCACTTGCCTCTTTCTGCACCCCACTCTCTTCTTTCTGTACCTCTCTTAGTCCTTTCTGTACTTATCTTGTGTTTTTCTGCCCCTCTCTTGCTTCTTTATGCACCTCTCTTCCTCTTTCTACACCTCTCTTGCTTCTTTCTACTCCTCTCTTGCTTCTTTCTAAACTTCTATGGCCTCTTTCTGCACTTTTCTTCTGTCTCTCTGTACTTCTCTTACTTCTTTCTCCACTTGTCTTGCCTCTTTCTGCACCTCTCTTGCTTCTTTCTGCACCTCTCTTTTCTCTTTCTGCACTTTTGTTGCCTCTTTCTGCACTTCTCTTACCTCTTTCTGCAATTCTATTGTGTCTTTCTGCACCTCTCTTGACTTTTTCTGCATCTCTCTTGTCTCTTTCTGTACTTCTCTTGCTTCTTTCTGCACTTCTCTTGCATCTTTGTGCACCTCTCTTGCCTCTTACTGCAACTTTCTTCCTCTTTCTGCACTTCACTTGCCTCTTTCTGTACCTCTCTTGCTACTTTCTGCTCCTCTCTTGCCTCTTTCATCACTTCTCTTGCTTCTTTCTGCACTTCTCTTACCTTTTTCTGTACCTCTCTTGCTTCTTTCTGCACTTTTCTTTCTCTTTCTGTACCTTTCTTCCTCTTTCTACACCTCTCTTGCTTCTTTCTGCAGCTGTCTTGCTTCTTTCTGCACTTCTCTTGCCTCTTTCTGTGCTTCTATTGCCTCTTTCTGTAGTTATTTTGCTTCTTTCTGCACATTTCTTCGTCTTTCTGCTCTTCTCTCTCTTCTTTCAATACCTCTCTTACCTCTTTCTGCACCTCTCTTGCTTCTTTCTGCACCCCTCTTGCCTCTTTCTGCACCCCTCTTGCCTCTTTCTGCACCTCACTTGGCTCTTTCTGTACCTCACACTCTTCTTTCTGCACCTCTTTTGCTTCTTTGTCCACCTTTCTTGCTTGTTTCTCCACCTCTCTTAGTTCTTTCTCCATTTTTCTTGCTTCTTTCTGCACCTCTCTTGCTTCTTTCTGCACCTCTCTTACCTCTTTTGGCACCTGACTTGCCTCTTTCTGTACCTCAGTCTCTTCTTTCTGCACCTCTCTTGATTCTTTCTACACCTTTTTTGCTTGTTTCTGCACTTCTCTTAGTTCTTTCTGAAAATCTCTTGCCTTTTACTGCACCTCTCTTGCTTCTTTCTGAACCTCTCTTCCTCTTTTTGTACTTGTCTTGCTTCTTTCTCTACCTCTCTTATTTCTTTCTGCCCCTCTATTGCTTTTTTCTGCACCTCTCTTGCTTCTTTCTGCACTTCTCTTGCCTCTTTCTGCACCTTTCTTCTTCTTTCTGCATCTCTCTTGCCTCTTTCTGCATCTCTCTTGCTCCTCTCTGGACCTCTTTTGCTTCTTTATGCACCTCTCTTGCCTCTTTCATCACCTCTGTTGCTTTTTTCCTCACTTCTCTTGCTTCTTTCTGTACCTCTCTTGCTTCTTTCTGCACCTTTCTTCCTCTTTCTGCACCTTTTTTCCTTTTTTGCAACTCTATTGTTTCTTTATGCACCTCTCTTGCTTGTTTAAGCACCTCTCCTGCCTCTTTGTGTACCCGTCTTGCTTCTTTCTGCACTTCTCTTCCCTTTATCTGCACTTCTCTTGCCTCTTTCTGCACCTCTGTTGCTTCTTTCTGCCCATTTCTTCGTCTTTCTGCACTTCTCCTGTCTCTTTCTGCACTACCCTTCTTCTTTCTATACCTCTATTGCCTCTTTCTGCACCTCACTCTCTTCTTTCTGCACCTTTTTTGCTTCTTTTTCTACCTTTCTTGCTTGTTTCTGGACCTCTCTTAGTTCTATCTCCATTTTTCTTGCTTCTTTCTGCACCTCTCTTGCTTCTTTCTGCACCTCTCTTACATATTTTGGCACCTGACTTGCCTATTTCTGTACCTCAGTCTCTTCTTTCTGCACCTCTCTTGCTTCTTTCTGCACCTTTCTAGCTTGTTTCTGCACCTCTCTTAGTTCTTTCTGAAATTCTCTTGCCTCTTTCTGCATCTCAGTCTCTTCTTTCTGCACCACTCTTGCTTCTTTCTGCACCTTTCTTGATTGTTTCTGCATCTCTCCTAGTTCTTTCTGCACTACTCATGCCTTTTACTGCACATCTCTTGCTTCTTTCTGCACCTCTCTTCCTCTTTCTGTACTTGTCTTGCTTCTTTCTCTACATCTCTTGCTTCTGTCTGCACTTCTTTTGACTCTTTCTACACTTATCTTGCCTCTTTCTGCACCTCTCTTGCCTCTTTCTGAGCCTCTGTTGCTTCTTTCTGCACATTTCTTCATCTTTCTACACTTCGCTTGTCTCTTTGTGCTCTTCTCTTGCTTCTTTCTGCACCTCTGTTGCTTCCTTCTGCACATTTCTTCTACTTTCTGCACTTCTCTTTTCTCGTTCTGCTCTTCTCTTGCTTCTTTTTATACCTCTCTTGCCTCTTTCTGCACCTCTCTTTCTTCTTTCTGCACCCCTCTTACCTCTTTCTGACCTCACTTGCCTCTTTCTGCACCTCACTCTCTTCTTTCTGTACCTCTCTTAGTCCTTTCTGTACTTCTCTTGTGTTTTTCTGCCCCTCTCGTGCTACTTTATGCACCTCTATTCCTCTTTCTGCACCTCTCTTGCTTCTTTCTACTCCTCTCTTGCTTCTTTCTAAACTTCTATGGCCTCTTTCTGCACTTTTCTTCCGTCTCTCTGTACTTCTCTTACTTCTTTCTCCACTTGTCTTGCCTCTTTCTGCACCTCTCTTGCTTCTTTCTGCACCTCTCTTTTCTCTTTCTGCACTTTTGTTGCCTCTTTCTGCACTTCTCTTACCTCTTTCTGCACTTCTATTGTGTCTTTCTGCACCTCTCTTGACTTTTTCTGCATCTCTCTTGTCTCTTTCTGTACTTCTCTTGCTTCTTTCTGCACTTCTCTTGCATCTTTGTGCACCTCTCTTGCCTCTTACTGCAACTTTCTTCATCTTTCTGCACTTCTCTTGCCTCTCTCTGTACCTCTCTTGCTGCTTGCTGCTTTCTGCTCCTCTCTTGCCTCTTTCATCACTTCTCTTGCTTCTTTCTGCATTTCTCTTACCTTTTTCTGCACCTCTCTTGCTTCTTGCTGCACCTTTCTTTCTCTTTATGTACCTTTCTTCCTCTTTCTACACCTCTCTTGCTTCTCGCTGCACCTCTCTTGCTTCTTTCTGCAGCTGTCTTGCTTCTTTCTGCACTTCTCTTGCCTCTTTCTGTGCTTCTCTTGCCTCTTTCTGTAGTTCTTTTGCTTCTTTCTGCACATTTCTTCGTCTTTCTGCACTTCTCTTGTCTCTTTCTGCTCTTCTCTTTCTTCTTTCTTGTGAGAAGTTGGCCTGGTATTTGCTGTCCACTAATTAAAGTGGACACCTTGCACCAGTACAATTCGACTCTTATGGTAGATAGGTTTAAGACAACCTTTAAAGAAAGCTATCCTAGTGGTAGCTGTGGAGAGCAGCCTTCAGGCTAAGTTTCG
>CAWUFW010031952.1:0-14699 GCA_963921515.1 Calotriton arnoldi | reverse complement strand
TGGACCAGCAGAGTCTCCATCCAGAAGACGATCTGACCAGTCAGTCTGCACATCCACTTAATAGCACACAGCATCACACTTCCAGAATAACTGTGGTGGATGGTGCAGCTCCAAGAACAGCTAATAGGGTAGGCTAGGTCGGAATGTGGGTCCCGAAATCCAGTTGTTTATGACCAGTAAATGAGAAACCCAGCCATTGGACTAAATGTCCATCTGCTCAAGGCCGCTGTCAGAAGGAGATTTAAAACAGTTGGCCGAAATGAAATGAGGACCTTCATCTGACCACAGGAAGGTCCTAAGGAGACAGTCAGTTTTCCTAAAATGGGGGCAGGCATGTTGAAGGCCTATCTCTGGAGTGTAGAATATCTGCTGTAGAAATGTCATCTTTATGAGTGCAGTTCTCCACATGAGAGACAGTGGAAGAGAGACCAGCACATCTATGACCCCTTTGTACTGGCTCAACAATGTTATTTAACACTTTTGTGACACGGCTTGGTCACAAAAAGAATTTCCAGCTAATCAGCTTATGGGAGCCCTAAATTGACAAAAAATTGACTTGAACCAGTTGACCTTCAACTGAAGACACACCCAAGTCAGTTGAGGATTTCTATCACCTGTGGATTGGGAGTAGTTGGCTGGACATGAGAGCCCAGTCCTCTATTTTAGTTTACAAATACAAGCACTGAATTATATGTTGTCTGCGTTCAGCCGCGGGTCAATTGCTCAATCACAGTGCCAATGGTATTCTCTAGAACTTTCTTCATCGGTTGCATGTATAGTAGTCAGACATACCACTTGAAATATTGGCCAAAGCCCAATCTAGAGAGCACTGCAAACAAATAATCTCATTCTACCTAGTCAAATGCTTTTCTGAAGTCTACAATAAAATGGAGAGTGGGCGTCGAAGCAGTGTTCCAGTGTGAGTATGACAACCCTTGAAAACCTTGGGGAGAAATCCACATTAACAACATTAGCAAAGGCGTATCTACCTACCTAGAAACACATGCTGGGTGACTTCTAGATGTGTACCCTGTAAAAATAGTATATTTGGTGAGGGATGCTTGACGGCACTCAACATTGCCCCTCTCTTCACGAAATTGTTGTGTGCATTGACAATCCAGGATAGAACCCTCAGGAGCGGCAAATTTTCAGCCATAATCTGAAAAGCCATTCCAAGGGAGACAGCATAATGATGCAGAATTGCTAGGAGACTGTCAAGGAATATGTCAACCCAGAATGCCATTGCACTGAAGCCTGATGTCTTTATTACCAACCAAATAAAAACGGAGAACCAAAGGAGCCAAACCAACCCTCCTTATGCTTCCAACCTGAAGTATCTGGCAAGGTGCAGACAGGACAGCCAATTATATTGTGTGCCAGTACTAAGGCTGGGCGTAGTTCGCGAGTAGTGCTTCGCGGGCTACGCAAAGTGCAGTTCGCACCACGCGAGCTACGCGTAGCACCACGCCGAACTGGGCGTGAGGCGCACTGGGTTCGGCAATGATTGCACAGTGCCGGATAGTGCTTGTCCGCACTGTGCAATCATTGAAAACGGCAACTTGCACAGTGCGAAGCAGCCTTACTCGCCGCCGAGTAGATTTTTACTGAAGCCGCAGCTTTCTCAACGCTGACTGGTAGTTTCTCACGCGAAGCGGTCGCGAGCATACGACCACTCGCAATGAGAAATCCTGACCTCCCCGCGCTGAGAATCTCGCCGGGAGGTTTATTTTCACGCCGCGATCGGCAACTTGATGCTGCTGATCGCGAACGAGGAAAAAGTCTCGCCGAGATGACCATGCTTTGCTTGCTCGCGGTCGCCAACTTGACGTTGAGGACCGCGAGCAAGCAAAAATGACCGCGGCACTACGCCACGCGTGTCCGCACTGTGCTACGTGCACCCGTAGCAGCGAAGGAGAGCAGACTCGCAAACTACGCGAGCGTAGCGTAGCACTTCGCCCAGGGTTAGCCAGTACCCGTCACAAGAACTCAACAATATGCATATTACCCACAATATCCCACTAAACGCACCAGCAGAATAGCGCAACAAAGGAGCTTTTCCCGGGCGACGATAATTGACTAGGCTGTAAGGTTAAGGGGGCTATAAACTCTGGGTCGTAATATCAGCAAAGGCTACTAGGGTTGAGGATCAACATGAAGCTGGGCTGCAAGTAACTAGCACCTACAGGGGACATTAAATGCACTCCACTGGCTATTCGGCAATAGAATTAAATACTACATCAGATGGCCTGTATTGTTCAGCAGGAGGAGAGTCAGAACCCCCACCTTAATGCCTCCAGTACTCCATTGAGCCTATCGGCTCTCTAATCGCAGGCTGATCAGTTTTCATCATCCAGGTTTGGATTAGATCTAGCCATCACATGGTCACTTCCAACCCAGTTGTTTCCTATAGCAAATTGGACAGGAACTGTACTTATCGAAGGCCTCATCGGAGCTGTGTTTTGACATTCTTTCCCTGGGTTTTACCTTTCTGACTCTTAGGTTGTTTAGCGCTTTGTGTCTCCTACTGGGACGATATAGTGAATCTCTATTTCTGCCTAATGTCCTTTCTCCTTCCACCCAAGCCCGCTGCTTCTGAATCTCAAAAAGGGGGATCTTGATTGAAGGAGAGTATGAAGTTTGGCCGGATTTTGGAACATCATTTGTCATATCTTTAGGTGTTGCTGATCATGATCTTTGTGGACTTTTGTCTCCTTCACCTAACCCCATCTTATCAAGTTTTTAGTTTGTTCTTTTCTAGCTGAGGGCTGAGTTTAGTGGCTGAAGTAGATTATGGATGTTTACCATGCTCTGTATGTTTATACGTAACAATAAAAATAATCTAAACAAAAAAAATTAATAGGAATGGTGATGATGCCTTTGTGCAGGATAGTTAGGCAAGCTTTGCTTCAATATATGTAATATGGATATTGTTAACTAATTCCTCCCTTATGAAGGGAGAAGGTTTCCAAAGAATGTTGTTTGACTCTGGGGCATGTCCATCAAAGGGGTAATTTTGTTTGCTCTGTTAAGCTAAAATGCCCTGACTATGTATTTGTACTGATTATGATTCATATACTAAAGATGGAAGACAGCTAAAAGTACCAACAATTAATAAAATATTCATAACAATTTAATATGTGGGTATATGAGACTTGTGTCACTTTGCCATTGAAAGTCGGATTAGAGGTGTGCCTTGCTCCTTTTTCCCCTTTATTATACACTTTTTGGCCGAAAGCATTATAGGGTCTTGCCTCAGAGTTTTATTTGATTTTGCTGTGTCGCCCAGTGATAGTGGTGTAGAAATGTTAACCCATCACTCTTGTGACTTCATCCGTGTGAGCGCTTGGCATAAGAGGAACATGATCCTGGTGCAGCCTTAATCATCATATACTTCTGACCTGAATGTACCTGCAACTGCTGAATAAAAACTTATTTTCACTTACAATGACACACATGCTCATTCCTGACCACCAAACACCAATCTTATTTTAATATAGCCTTATAGCTCGGCCAGAAGGGCTATATCGCTCCATTAAAGGCCTCGCTTCCAGCGTTAAAGGCCCGAGCAGAAGGCGAGGGCCTTTAACAAGGGAGAGGGGACTTTATTGGCCGGTATAGCCCAGATATGAAGGCCTATAAGGCTATTAGAACATTCTGCCACTAGAGGGCAGTATGTTCTCAACAAATAAAACAAAGGCTCTCAGAGCCCGAGGGGTTTAAATCCTTCGGATTCCGAGAGGCCTTTGTTCATAGCAACAGCTGTGAACAAAAGCAAAATTGGAATGTTGCTCTGCGGGCTTTTACCGGCCCCTAGAAGCACGGAGGTCTCCATTGTATTCAATGTAGTGCTCCACATTCCAATGTTCTCAATACATGTTAGACAGTTGTGTGTGAGTGTTTGTAATTAGAACAGAGGGGCATATGTACGAGGGAGTGGTGGAGTGAGGCGTCAGCCGTCATGGCTTAACGCTCACTCCGCCACTTCAGAAATGGAAATCGCTGCACCATAGTTACCAGGATATGGTGCAGTCTTGCGTTTCCCGTGCGCTGGCGCTACCCTTAGCACCATAGTGCAAGGGTGTCTACAGTAGGGAGGATTGTTTATGTGTAGGAAGGTCCCCTTCCTGCACATAAACAATCCTAAAATGCCATTTTGTCACTTTATGTGTGCTGCTTCATGCAGCACACATGAAAGTCACATAATGGTATTTTTTAACAGATTGTTTATGTACAGGAAGGGGACCTTCCTGTACATAAACAATCCATGGCAGTTTACTTTTTTCCATGTGTGCATAAGGCAGCACACATGGAAAAAGCAAAACTTGAGAAATAATGTATTTCCCCTCGCGCTAGTTAAGACCAGGTTTTCCCTGGTCTTTATTTTGGCGCTGCCTTCCTATGTACGCAGCCCTTGTACATAGGGGCAGCGTCAAAATCAATGGGTGTTGCAGTGGAACGCCCACCGCAACACTCACTGCCCACTGCTTTCACGCTAACCATAGCGTGAAAGGGGGCTCCTATTTACAAGGCAGCGCAACCCACGTTAAGTGGCTTAACACTACCTTGTAATCAGCAGGCTTCCTATCGTCACCACAACGTTGAAAAGTGACGTTGTGGTGGTGATAGGGCTTGCAACATATGCCCCAGAATGTTGTGTGTGCATTTGAATTACAGGCAGTTGCAGTCCAGACTTGGAAGTGGGCATTGTTGTTGAGAATTACTCTTACTTTGCCCCAATAAACTTTATGAGCTCACAGAACAGGTTCAAAACCATCTACATATTTATATCCGTACTAGGTGATGAGCAGTAGCTGGAGTAAAAGTGCACCACGTCAAGACCTGGCTGTCAACAGAGTAAGGACGTGTGATTGCTTGCCCTTCAGCAGCATGGATTCCTTGTGCCATTCAGGCTGGTTCAGCAGGACTAGAGGCTCAGTTTGGGTCAGCGAACCATCACAATGGCACATAGCAGTGCGGGGTTTTGCTGGAGGTCGCATAGAAATTCATACTTATATCATTGTGTTACAAGTATAGTGGTAATCATGTAGTAAGTTTTTACTACAACCATGCATGAATGCAGTATAATTTTAAATTGTGGGTATTTTGTTTCCAACTATATTAATGTAATTACCAGCAGTGATGGGGTTATTTACAATAATAAATGTTTGCATTCATATCAACATTAACATGTGAACACACAAATGTATTAACTGTGTACTATTCACATTTACATCGACCATAGCTAGTATAGGCCTGTGTTTAAAATGGCTACCATTTGGCTGCCATCTTGTTTCATATCACATGTACCTTTTATTCCTAGGACAAGCTGAAGTCATTATTAACAAATGTTCTCGCTTTCGTTCTCATGGGAAATGGCTTCTTTTACCTGATAACTGTAGAATGTTTTAATCAGCTGTTATAGTGCACTCGCTGGTCCAATGGATCTAGTTTGTTGCAGAGAACTGTTAAGGGCATATTTGTAAGCTGATATCGCCACAGGAACGCCACTTTAGAGACATTCCTGTGGCGATATAGGGTTCGCCTGATTTACAAGGCAGTGTTAAGGCACTTAATGTGGATAAGGCAAATAAATAAGGCACCCTTTCACGCTATACTTAGCGTGAAGAGGAGCAGACAATGGATGTTGTGGTGGACGTTCCACTGCAACACCCATTGATTGTAAATACGGTGCAGCCCTGCGCTTCAGAAGGGCGTGAGCGCGGCATTAAGCCAAAGAGGCTAACACCGCGCTCCGTCACTTCTTTGGTAAATATACCCCTTAGTTTGAAGGACATTTAGAGAAGCTTCATTGTGTAATAGTCTGAGAACCTAATGAGCATAGATAGTATAAGTATGCTTCAATCTGATTGGAGCGTTTTATGGAAGCCATGTGTAGGTGCAGGAAATGTTATAATTAAGTGATTGAAGCTTTTGCAATGTAGACAAGAATTCAAAACCCTCAGATCTTTTCCCTGACATAGCAGAGACCATTTCCAGAACATTTTCAGACAGCAGAGACAGAGCAGAGTGCTCTATTTATGGGAGAACTGATTTACTTAACAGTTTTCTTTTGACACAAATGTTTCCTCTCATTTATCTGACTTTGATTGATTTGAACTTCGCAATGGTTTGAAATGTAACCAAACTTTGTCTGTCATGTGAGCCGAATGTGCTTCACGTTATTTGAAAGTATTGATTTTGATGACTAGGCTCACTTGTGGATTCCAATTCATCAGATAGTGCTTTACGGGCCCTGAATTTGCAAGAAGAAAAGCACAACAACACTGGTGACATTCTTTGGTTAACTACAGGGTAAGAACTCTAATTGATCATGTGCTACCTTCCTGTGATCCAGTGAATATAACTTAGGTACCAGATTAAGGATTAATACCAATTATTAAATGACTTCTTTCAAGTATTTTTCGAGCCTTCACACAATAGACAATAATAGATTACTAATATTCATTGTACACTGTGGCAGGATGACCAGCCTATTTCATTCCTCTCATTTCATATTATTACAACTTGGTATTTACAGTTATTAAAAGAACAGGGTCTACATTTCCTAATATTAATTTATTATTTTCCACATGAGTACGGTGAATTACTTTTATTATTTAAGCTTGTTATGTTAAACAAGAGTCAACACTGATTTTTACCTTTTACATCAAGAAAGCAGGCTACTAATAAACATATTAAAATTTAAAATAGAACAATTTTTGGCAACTATGAAGAGAGAAAGGGTTAATATGGGTTCATCAATTATTTAAGGACAATACAGTACTATCTTTCTCTGATGTGCAAAATATATTTCAGTTTCCCAATTAATTTAAATACAAATCTAACACTTTATCACAAATTGTATCTGCTATATATGCTAAACTTCTTATCACTAATGCAGTCTATCGGATAATCACCTTTTTGATACTCTTGTTTCAAGACCATCAGCATCCACACTATATACATTTTTAGATCTGATACTGAAAGGCACAAATCGCAGGTGGAGCGGAAGTAGGAAGAAGATCTCAATTCCAACTGGTCTGTTATTCTGTGGAATAAAATTTGACTCAAGATTAAAACATCTTCAAAAGCAGCAAACACTACTCAATCCTTGTTTTTCGTATATAATAGACTTCTTATAACTCCTCAAATTTTGTCTAAAAAACACCCGACATACCTGATGAATGTAACGCAGGCTACTAACACTTAACATTTAGTTGTCATTATACTCGCCAGTTTTGGATGAAGGTTTGGGAACAAATAAATTTTGTATTTCAATCAAATGTTCCTTTTTCCTATGCCAATCTGTTCCTAGCCAGTTTATCAGAAGACTGGGGAGATTGTATTTTAAATGTTCAAATAATTGACCTTATGTTAGCAGTTGCATTACAATAAATTACTAAAAACTGGAAGAACTCAAAAAACGTTTTGTTTCAAGCTTGGTGGTATGGCATATGTTATAACCATACACTTGATAGAGCTTATATTGCACCTCTTTCACTTGCTCTGAATAGGGAAGCTCTATGGTCTCCTGTTACAATTCATTTAAATACTATTGCTTTTTCATATGCTTTACATAAGCTATTTCATAAGCTTTACATAAGCTTTAGGCACATCTTTGATAGAAGGTGTGCCTAAATCCCCTTGAAAATCTTTATTTGTTCTGTGGTTATGTGCAATTTATAATTCATTACCACATTTATATATATATATATATGATGACATTATCTACTGGCGGTCGCCAGTAGATAGTTATAGTTAGGACCTAGTTTCCATAGGAAACTCGTTTTTGTTTTCTCAATATCTTTGGCGCTGGTTGACCATTCTTCGCGAAATTTTCAAAACTCGTAGCCCGCTCCGGTCAGCTCCTGTCTTGAAAGTTTCGGGGTGATTCGGTATGCGGGGGCCGAGAAAAAAGGGGGTCCCAAAACGTGTTTTCTCCATGTTATTTTCCATAGGAAACTTTAGACACGACTACAGCCCGAACTGCAGAACGGAATTACTCCAAATTTGGCAAAAAGGTATCCCTTTGTTCAGAAAGAGACCTTTTTGTTAAATGGTGTAAATCCGTTCAGTAGTTCCTGAGAAATTCAAAAAATAGAGGTCAAAAAATCAATTTCCCATAGGAAAGTTTAGACACGGTTACAGTTTGAACTGCTGAACGGAATTACACCAAATTTGGCAAAAAGGTAGTGCTTGGTTCAGAAAGAGCCCTTTTTTTTAAAATGGTGTAAATCCGTTCAGTAGTTGCTGAGAAAATCAAAAAATAAAAGTTTCGATATATAGAGGCACGGAGGATCCGCGCACCCTCCCGACCACGAGCTTTATTCTAATTGGCTGCCAACACTCCAAACCAGGAAGTGTTGGCAGCCATCTTGTGACTCGGTAGAACCGAGGCACAAGAAAACAGGGAAACAAATGTGAAAAAAAGGAAAAGGGGGCAGGGTAGAAACACCCTGACCCCCTAGGCCTGCTCAGGGGGTCCCACAAGGACACCCAGGGCCAAAAAAAGCATTTAAAAAAATAAAAAAATCGGCGAGATTCGCGCACCCAGCGCGAATTTCAGCCGAAAATAACAAAAAAAACGAAGCGCGGGCTCCCGCGCTTTGTTATTATTTAGCCCATGGGTGGGCCAAGTCCCGGGGGCATGCAAAATTGAAATTGCAGGGGCCCAGGCAGGCCCCCGCAGCCCCGGGGACCTCCACCCCCGGGGCTTTCATTAAATATTTGTGGGGGGCTCACGGGCCCCCCGCAGCCCCGGGGACCACCACCACCCCGGGGCTTTGTTCATTTTATGTGTGGGGGGCCTCCAAGGCCCCCCCTAGCCCTGGGGACTGCCACACCCGGGGCTTTTATTAATTATTTTGCGGGGGCACACGGTCCCCCGCTGCCCCAAGGACCGCCACCCCCCGGGGCTTTTTTAAAAAAAAACATACACCTGTGTGGGGGGGCTCTAGCCTCTCCACATGCCCCAGGGACCACCACCTCCCCGGGGCACTAATATTCAAATTTGGGGGTCCGTAACGGACCCCCGAACCCTGGGGACCACCACCTCCCCGGGGCTTTGCAATTGAGGGGAGGGGGGCCACGCGGCCCCCTTCCTGGAGCCCTCAATGGCCCTGGGGACTGCCAGGGCCGGCTCCTGCGGTGTCCTGGGGTGCTCACCCCCGGGACACTGCTGTTTGCAATGACAAGGCGGGAGCCGCGCGGCTCCCTCCCTGTCATTGCAAACTCTGCTTTGCTTCATTGAAGCGAGAGCAGGGAAACCTGCTCTCGCTTCAATGAAGCAAAGCAGATTGCTTTTCCACAAGGGGAGCTGCATGTCAGCAGCTCCCCATGTGGAAAAGCAATGCTGGCTCCCGCAGGACGCGGGGAGCCGGCGGGACCGTGGGGGCATTGGGGCTCCTCCCATGGTCCCCAACGGAGAGGGCTAGCCCCGGGGGATGGGGTCCCCGGGGCTAGAAGTGGCCCGGGAGGGGGGCCACGCGGCCCCCCTCCCCCAAAAAATAAAAATAAATAAAGGCCGGCCCCGGGGGATGGGGTTCCCGAGCGCCAATAGAGGCCTCAGGAGGGGTGCAACGCAGCCCCCATCCATAAAAAAATATATATATATTTATGTGGCCATGCCCTGGGGGATGGGGTCCCCGGGGCTGGAATTGGCCACGGGAGGGGGCCCACGCGGCCCCCTTCCCGTTTAATTTTTTTTTTTTTTTAAATGGGGGTAAGGCCCTGGGGGATGGGGTCCCCAGGGCCCAAAAAAAGTAAAAAGAAGGGGGGCCACACAGCCCCCCTTCTAAAAAAATATAATAATACAAAACACCGCGATCGTGCCGGAGGCCCCGCCCCCTCCCAGCAACACTCTGTAAACGCGCCCTGTGGCGCGTTTTGCAATGGGGAATTAATTCCCCTTCAATACTAGGGGTCCCTGGGGGCCAACTAGCCCACCAGGTACCTCCAGTAAGCGCAACACGGCTGCGTTGCAGAGAGGTGGTCCAGGCCACGCCCCTTTTTACACCTCTCTGCAACGCAGCTCTGTGGCGTTTACTGGAGGTACCTGGTGGGCTAGTTGGACCCCAGGGACCCTCAGGATTCAAGGGGACTTTATCCCCCAACTTAAAATGTGCCACGGGGCGTGTTTGCACAGTGGTGAAGGGAGGGGGCGGGGCCTGAGGTGACGTGTGCAAACACGCCTTGTGGCGCGTTTTAAGTTGGGGAATTAATTCCCCTTAAATCCGGAGGGCCCCTGGGGGCCAACTAGCCCACCAGGTACCTCCAGTAAGCGCCACAGACCTGCGTTGCAGAGAGGTGGTCCAGGCCATGCCCCTTTTTACACCTCTCTGCAACGCAGCGCTGTGGCGCTTACTGGAGGTACCTGGTGGGCTAGTTGGACCTCAGGGACCCTCAGGATTCAAGGGGACTTACTCCCCCAACTTAAAACGTGCCACGGGGCGCGTTTGCACAGTGGTAAAGGGAGGGGCGGGGCATGTTATAGTTAGAAATTAGCATTTAAAAAACCGTTGAAATTCACTGAAAAAACCATAGGTTTCAGGCATGTTATAGTTAGAAATTAGCATTTAAAAAACCTTAGAAATTCACAGAAAAAACCATAGGTTTCAGGGGCGTTATATTTAGTTGGACATTTCACTCGTACAAAACCCGTGAAATTCCCCCGTTATAGTTAGTTCAGCTAACTATAACTCGCGCCCCTGCAATGCACTGCTGATGACGTCACATATTACATCACTCATTTCATGGTCAGTGACATCACTGATGACATCTCAAATGACATCACTGATGACATCATCCAGTGACTGTGTGTTTCTGTAAAGTTTAAATATGTTTAATATATATAGTGAAAGGCGTATTGATGAATGAGTGGGTGTATAAGTGTCTGAATGGTTGATTTAGTAGGTGCGTGACTGACTATAAGTGAGTGATTAAACATATCTTTCTGAATGCATGGGTTAGTGAGTAAACTGTGTGAATGTCTGTATCCGTGTGTCTGTTGGTGTGTAAGCGACTGCATGGGTTTGCAAATAGCTACATGAGTGTCTATAGGCTTATTGATTTGTTGTCTGAGAATCTGTATGGGGGCCTGAGTGTTTGTGTGGGTGGGGTGTGTGTGACTCTGAGCATAGATGTGTGAGTGGGTGATTCACTGGGTGCATGGTTTTAAGAGTGCATCTGTGATGGACTGTATGGGTGGGTGAGTGTGTGTATGGGTGTGTTAGTGAGTGAATGTATATCTCAGTGGTACATGTGTGAGTAACTACATATGTGAAAAGTAGTATATATGTGTGTTGAAGTACATAATTGGCTACAAATGAGTATGTGTGATTGTGAGAGTGGCTGTATGGATGAGTGTGTGCTTGTATCAGTGATTGCATAAGAGCGTAAGAATGTGCTAGTATTTGTATGAGTAAGTAGAGCTGGTGTGTGTATAACTGTATATCTGAGTAAATGGCAGTGTGATTAATTATTTCCATGACTGACTAGGTGTGTGAGTACCTCTATGGATGAGTTGCGGTGTGTGAGTGTCTATATAGGTGTATGAGTGCATATGATAGTCCTGTACTGAGTGACCATAAGTATGAGTGACTGTACGGGTGAGTGGATGTGTGTGTAGACCTAAGAATCAGTGAGTGGGTATGTAGTTATTGGTGTTGGAGTGTCTATGGTTTTGAGAATGTTTTTGAGAATGGTAGTCTGTAATTTAGAGTGGGTGTATCAAAAGTTATATTAGGGTGAGAGAAGCATGAAATTTTCACATGGATGATGTCATCAGTGATGTCATCAGTGATGTCATTTGAGATGTCATCAGTGATGTCATCAGTGATGTCACTGACCATGTCATGAGTGATGTAATATGTGACGTCATCAGCAGTGCATTGCAGGGGCGCGAGTTATAGCTGAACTAACTATAGCGGGGGAATTTCACGGGTTTTGTACGAGTGAAATGTCCAACCAACTATAACGCCCCTGAAACCTATGGTTTTTTCAGTGAATTTCTAAGGTTTTTTAAATGCTAATTTCTAACTATAACGTGCCTCAAACCTATGGTTTTTTCAGTGAATATATATATATATATAACCCAAAATGTCCTCATACAAAGCTGCACTCAACAGCATGTCGTTTCATTCTTTTAGGCAACCTGCAATACCAACAATATTTTTTCTACCTTACACATTTATTGCTGCCAAAGCCCTTGTTCACAGGCTCCTCTCGTGGCATCCACACAATTAGCACAAACCAACAATTCATTTTCAAAATTGCTCTTTATTGCCTCTAGTGGAATGCTCATTAGTATCCACCATGCATGCTGGGATAGATAGTTCATAGTACTTTTTCCCTCAGTGGGTTCCCATCAGTGAGTGTTTTATTTCTCCTTCTTTGCATGCTGGGATTTGTAGTTCATGTTCCTTTTTCCCTGTTGGGTGTAAAGATGCCAAGAGTCAATTAATATTATTTTCAACCCTCAGTGGGCTTGCTGATGTACATTGCATAGTTCAGTAAAAATGACTTGCTGTTCCGTTTGTGACATGGACAGTCCAAATCATGGACCCGCTTTTCTTTTCATTGTGGTGGTGCGAGCTTCATGGCTGGACAGCCGTTCGTTAATATGAAACCCAAAATGTCCTTAGAAGAAGCTGCACTCGACAGCATGTCGTTCCATTGTTTTAGGCAACCTGCAATACCAACAACAATATTTTTTCTGCCTTACACGTTTCAGGCTGCCAAAGCCCTTGTTCACAGGCTCCTCTCGTGGCATCCACGCAATTAGCACGAACCAACAATTCATTACATGGCAGGGCGGGTAAACGGCTCCTGCCCTGCCATAGCAAACACTGCTTTGCTTCTTGGAAGCGAGAGCAGGATACCTGCTCTCGCTTCCAAGAAGGAAAGCAGTATTGCTTTTGGACAAGGGGAGCTGCATGTTAGCAAAATTATTAAAAAAGAGGCGATGCCCCGCGTGGATGGGGGCCCCGGGGCCATTATTGGCCTCAGGAGGGGGGCATGCGGCCCCCCTCCATAATTTAAAAAAATAAATAAAATCTGGCAGGCCCCGGGGGATGGGGTCCCCGGGGCAAAAACTGAATAATGGAAATGGGGCATTTTTTTTCTTTCTATTTTGGAGTCGCGACCCCAATGCGGCTCTCAGCGCGCCCCCGTGTAACGTTGCGTTGGATTCACAAATTCACCTCAAAAAAATAATTTAGTAGAATATAATTTAGAAGGTAGTGTTGTATTTGTGAAGTTGTTTTAAAGAGGTACTCTGATTGAAGTTAATGACAAGATCACAATTGATAGAGTTGTTAAAAATATATAAAATTAAAAATTAATAGTTAACCCTGAAAAGTGTATTGTGTTGTAGTACATTGAATTCATGCTTTTGTAGATTCGCGTTGGGTGCACAAATCCACAAAATTAAAAAAATATATATGTATGTGTAAAAAAAAAATTTGATTCACTATTGTGTTATAGGGTGGCTCTAAAAAGAGCCTTTGTTTTCCTTATGAGTTTGTTGTAGCTACATGTAAGTGCGGATGCACAGCTTTAGGTTGTTGAGAAAGACTCTGTTTCCTTGATCTGTGAAGTGTACTCCATCACTTCTGTAGATGTCATCCATATCAAAACGTAGATTGTTGTTATAGATGAAGCCCATCCTATGGTCTCTGAGGTAAGTAGAAACAGCTTCATTGACATTCTTTCTAGCTTTCTCAATCTGTGGACAGAATTGATTTGACCACTTCCATTTCTGTCTTTGGCATATATTAGAGTATACAAAGACAGTTTGAGGTAAAAGCAACATCAATTGTGCAAAGGTATCCTTCATTAGCATTTCCAGACCTACCACAGTGCACAATCATGAGGTCAGGGGGTTGGAGATGCAAAAAGGTTTTAACCAAAGGCATCAATTGGTGCCACTTTAATCCTCTCTGTGCAATCCATTTAATATCCACATTTTGCAAAGCTAGGTCTTTGTCAATACCTCTGCGTTCAGCATACCTTTTGCACCAGAAAACATAGCTGTGTCCAACAATCCATACTGTAAGCATCTTGAAGGGATGTCTGGAAGTAATGAAAAGATGTCTGTAGCTGAGGTAGTCAGTTGGTAGAATGAGAGGTATGTAAAATGTTGTACAAGATGCTGTTTTTTAAAAAGTAGAGAATTGATTGGCTGTTTAAGAACATTGTATATTGAAAAATAGGGTGCATGTTACTTTCTTTAAAAAGTATGTTTCTTATTGGTTAGTAGAAATTTTTTGAAAGGTACAGTAGATAGGATAAGGTGATATTTTGCAAATGTCAACCACACCTGCTGTTTGCATTTGTAACCTTGTGTGCTGAACTTGAAAATATGGTGAACTTGTGACCTGTTAGTTCAGTTGAATGTTCCATGAACTGTTACTATGGAAACTGGCATTAAGCAGAATGGGGGAAGGGTTGAAACTTAACTGTGGACTTAAAATGTGAAATTGTAATTTATATATAAGTGATATGTTATTAAAGTATAATTTCCCAAGCCAGTACTATCTTTAGAAGTGGTGTGTTCTTAAAAAATAGTGGTATTTTTATTTGTAATATATTTTTGAACTCCCATATGGATTCGCTGCAACATCGCGTTGGTGCATGGTGGAGTCGCGACTCCAAAAAATTCCAGAACCAGTTTGGTCACTTTTAGAAGTCAGTTGGTAAGG
>CAWUFW010031951.1:0-14699 GCA_963921515.1 Calotriton arnoldi | reverse complement strand
GGTATTGGTGGTGGGGTTTAGTGGTGGTGGTGTGGTCCGCCTCCCCCCGTTCAGTTCCGAGGCCACCGAAGTCATCTGCGGCGTACCACAAGGATCATCACTCAGCCCCACCCTCTTCAACGTCTACATGAGCCCCCTCGCAGCCATTGCACGCCAACACAACCTCAACATCATCTCCTACGCCGACGACACCCAGCTGATCCTCTCCCTCACCAACAACCCCACAACCGCCAGAACCAACCTACATGAAGGGATGAAGGACGTAGCCGAGTGGATGAGGAACAGCCGCCTGAAACTGAACTCAGATAAGACGGAAGTCCTCATCCTAGGATCATCACCCTCCGCCTGGGATGACTCCTGGTGGCCCCCTGCCCTGGGCAACGCACCCAAACCAACGGACCACGCACGCAACCTGGGCTTCATCCTGGACTCCTCCCTCTCAATGACCCGACAAGTCAACGCCGTCTCCTCGTCTTGCTTCAACATCCTACGCATGCTGCGCAAGATCTTCCGGTGGATCCCCACCGAAACCAGGAAGACGGTCACCCAGGCCCTCGTCACCAGCCGACTGGACTACGGCAACTCCCTCTACGCCGGAACCACAGCCAAACTTCAAAAAGACTCCAACGCATCCAGAACGCTGCAGCTCGACTCATCCTGGACATCCCCCGACACAGCCACATCGCCGGACACCTGAGAGACCTGCACTGGCTCCCCGTCAGCAAGAGAATGACGTTCAGACTCCTCACCCACGCACACAAAGCCCTCCACAACCAAGGCCCCAGATACCTCAACGACCGACTGACCTTCTACACTCCCACCCGCCAGCTACGATCGACCAACCACGCCCTCGCCGCCGTCCCCCGTATCCGAAGAGCCACAACGGGAGGAAGATCCTTCTCCTACCTGGCTGCCAAGACGTGGAACTCCCTACCCATCCACCTCCGCCTTACCCAAGACCACCTCTCCTTCAGGAAGCAACTCAAGACCTGGCTGTTCGAACAGTAGCGGACCCCCCTCCCCCAAGCGCCTTGAGACCCTCCGGGTGAGTAGCGCGCTATACAAATGATTGATTGATTGATTGATGGTGGTATTGGTGTTGGTATTGGTATTGGCGGTGGTGGTATTGGTTGTGGTGGTATTTGTGTTGGTATACGTGGTGGTAATGGCATTGATATTGCTATTGGTGGTGGTGGTATTGGACTGGTGGTGGTGGTATTGGTGGTGGTGTGCTATTGGTGGTAGTGGTATTGGTAGTGGTATTGGTGGTGTTGGTATTGGGGGTGGTATTGCTGGTGGTGGTAGTATTGGTGGTGGTGGTATTGGTGGTGCCATTGGTGGTGTGGTATTGGTGGTGGCATTGGTGGTGGTTGTGCTGGTATTGGTGGTGGTATTGGTGGAGGTGGTATGGGTGGTGTTGTTAAGGGTGGTGGTATTGATGGTTTTATTGGTGGTGGTGGTGATATTGGTGATATTGGTGGTATTGGTGGTTGTGGTATTGGTGGAGGTGATATTGGTGGTGGTGGTAGTGATATTGGTGGTGGTTTTGGTTTTGTATTGGTGGTGGTATTGGTGGTGATGGTGGTATTGATGGTGGTATTGGTGGTGGTGGTGGTATTGGTGGTGATGGTGGTATTGGTGGAGGTGGTATTGGTGGTGCTGGTATGGTTGGTATCGATGGAGGTGATTGTGGTATTGGTGGTGGTAGCATTGGTGGTATTGGTGGTGGAATTGGCATTGGTGGTCGTGGTATTAATGGTGGTATTGGTGGTGGTGGTATTGGTGGTGGTGTTGGTGGTATTAGTGGAGGAGGTATTAGTGGTGCTGGTATTGGTGGAGGTGATTGTGGTATTGGTGGTGGTGGCATGGGTGGCATTGGTGGTGGTATTGGCATTGGTGGTATTGGTATTGGTGGTGGTGGTATTGGTGTTGGTATTGGTGGTGGTGGTATTGGTGGTGGTATTGGTGGTAGTGGTATTGGTGGTGTTAGTGGTGGTGGTATTGGTGGTGGTGGTATTGGTGGTGGTGGTATTGGTGGTGGTGATATTGGTGGTATTGGTGGTGGTGATATTGGCGGTGGTGGTAGTGGTATTGGTGGTGGTGGTAGTATTGATGCTGGTAATGGGGTTGGTGGTATTGTTTGTGGTATTGGTGGTCGTAGTGGTGATGGTATTGGTGGTGGTGGTATTGGTGGAGGTGGTATTGGTGGTGCAGGTATTGGTGGTGGTGATATTGGTGGTGGTGGAATTGGTGGTAGTGGTGGTATTGGTGGTGGTGGCATTGATATTGGTGGTGGTGGTATTGGTATTGGTGGTATTGGTGGTGGTGGTATTGGTGGTGGTGGCATTGGTATTGGTGGTGTTGTTGGTATTGGTGGTGGTACTCGTATTGCTGGTGGTGGTATTGGTGGTGGTGGTATTGGTGGTATTGGTGGAGGTGGTATTGGTGGTGCTGGTATTGTTGGTATCGATGGAGGTGATTGTGGTATTGGTGGTGGTGGCATTGGTGGTGGTATTGGCATTGGTGGTCGTGGTATTAATGGTGGTATTGGTGTTGGGGGTTTTAGTGGTGGTGGTATTGGTATTGGTATTGGTGGTATTAGTGGAGGAGGTATTAGTGGTGCTGGTATTGGTGGTATTGGTGGAGGTGATTGTGGTATTGGTGGTGGCATGGGTGGCATTGGTGGTGGTATTGGCATTGGTGGGGGTGGTATTGGTACTGGTGGTATTGGTGTTGGTATTGGTGGTATTGGTGGTGGTATTGGTGGTAGTGGTATTGGTGGTGCTAGTGGTGGTGGTATTGGTGGTGGTGGTATTGGTGGTGGTGATATTGGTGGTATTGGTGGTGGTGATATTGGTGGTGGTGGTGGTAGTGGTATTGGTGGTGGTAGTATTGGTAGTGGTATTGGTGCTGGTAATGGGGTTGGTGGTATTGTTTGTGGTATTGGTGGTCATAGTGGTGGTGGTTTTTGTTGTGGTGGTATTGGTGGTGGTGGTATTGGTGGTGGTAGTATTGGTGGAGGTGGTATTGGTGGTGCAGGTATTGGTGGTGGTGATATTGGTGGTGGTGGAATTGGTGGTAGCGGTGGTATTGGTGGTGGTTACATTGATATTGGTGGTGGTATTGGTATTGGTGAAGGTGGTATTAGTATTGGTGGTGGTGGTATTGGTGGTGATGGTATTGGTGGTGGTGGCATTGATATTGGTGGTGTTGTTGGTATTGGTGGTGGTACTGGTATTGGTCGTGGTGGTATTGGTGGTGGTGGTATTGGTGGTGGGTTTTTGGTGGTGGCGGTGGGGTTGGTGACAGTGGTATTGGTGGTAGTGCTATTGGTGATGGTGGAATTGGTAATGGTGGTGGTGGGCTTGGTGGTGGTGGTATTAGTGGTGGAATTGATATTGGTGGTGGTATTGGTACTGGTGGTATTGGTATTGGTGGTGGTAGTATTAGTGGTGGTGGTATTTTTGGTATTGGTAGTGGTGGTATTGGTGGTGGTGGTATTGCTGGTGGTGGCATTGTTGGTGGTATTGGTGGTGGTATTGGTGGTGGTGGTATTGGTGGTGGTGGTATTGGTGGTGATGGTGGTATTGATGGAGGTATTGGTGGTGGTGGTATTGTTGGTATTGGTATTGGTGGTAGTGGTGGAGGTGGTATTGGTGGTGCTGGTATTGGTGGTATTGGTGGTGGTGGCATTGGTGGTATTGGTGGTATTGGTGGTGGTGGTATTGGTGGTGGCATTGGTATTGGTGGTGGTGGTATTGGAGGTGGTGGTACTGGTATTGGTGGCAGTGGTATTGGTGGTGGTGGTGTTGGTGGTAGCACTTGTATTGGTGTTGGTGGTATTGGAGGTGGTATTGGTGGTGGTGGTATTGGTGGTATTGGTAGTGGGGTATTGGTGGTGGTATTGGTGGTGTTATTGGTGAAGGCGGTGGTATTGGTATTGGTGGTATTGGTGTTGATGGTATTGGTGGTGGTAATGGTGGTGGGGTATTGGTGGTGGTGGTGGTATTGGTGGTAGTATTGGTGAAGGTGGTGGTATTAGTGGTGGTGGTATTGGTGGTGGTGGTATTGGTGGTGGTATTGATGATGGTGTTGGTATTGGTGGTGGCATTGGTACTGGTGGTGGTGGGATTGGTATTGGTGGTGGTGGGATTGGTGGTGGTATTGGGTGTGCTGGTATATGTGGTAGTTGTTATATTGGTGGTGATGGTGGTGGTATTGGTGTTCATATTGGTGGTATTGGTGGTGGTATTGGTGGTATTGATGGTGGTGGTATTTGTGGTGGTGGTGGTATTGGTAGTGGTGGTATTGGTGGTGGGGGTTTTAGTGGTGGTGGTTTTGGCGGTATTGGTGGTGGTATTGATGGTGGTGGTATTGGTGTTGGTGGTGGTATTGGCAGTGGTTTTGTTATTGGTCGTGGTGGCATTTATATTGGTGGTGGTATTGGTGGTGGAATTTGTGGTGGTATTGGTGGTGGTGGCATTGGTCGTGGTGTTGGTGGTGATGGTATTGGTGGTGGTATTGGTGGTTTTGGTGGTGGCATTGGTGGTAGTGGTGGTATTGGAGGTGGTGGTATTGGTGGTGACATTGGTGGTATTGGTGGTAGTGGTATTGGTGGTAGTAATGGTAGTGATATTGGTGGTGGTGGTATTGGTAGTGGTGGTATTGGTAGTGGTTGTATTGGTGGTGGTATTGGTGGTGGTGGTATTGTTGGTGGTATTGTTGGTGGTATTGGTGGTGGTATTGGTTGTGGTGGTATTGGTGGTGGTGATATTGGTGGCGTGGTGGTATTGGTGGTGGTATTGGTGGTGGTATTGGTGGTGGTAGTGGTGGTGGTATTAGTTGTGGTGGTATTGGTGGTATTTGTGGTGGGATTGGTGGTGGTGATATTGGTGGTGTGGTGGTATTGGTGGTGGTGGTATTGGTGGTGGTATTGGTGGTGATGGAGTTATTGATGGTGGCATTGGTGGGATTGGTGGTGGGATTGGTGGTATTGTTGGTATTGGTAGTGGGGTATTGGTGGTGGTGGTGGTATTGGTGGTGACAGTGGTATTGGTGGTGACAGTGGTATTGGTGGTGACAATGGTATTGGTGGTGGTGGTATTGGTGGTGGTATTAGTAGTTGTGGTGGTATCGGTAGTATTGGTGGTGATATTGGTACTGGTGGTGGTGGTATTGGTGCTGGTGGTGGTATTAGTATCGGTGGTGGTGGTGGTATTGGTATTGGTGGTGGTATTAGTATCGGTGGTGGTGGTATTTGTGGTATTGGTGGTGGTGGTTGTCGTATTGGTGGTGGTGGTATTGGTGGTGGTAGTATTGGTGGTGGTGGCATTAGTGGTGGTGTTGGCGGTGGTGGTGGTACTGGTGGTGACATTGGTGGTGGTGGTGATGGTATTGGTGTTGGCATTGGTGCTGGTGGTACTGGTGGTGGTGGTATAGGTGGTGGTATTAGGGTGGTGGTATTGGTGTTGTTATTGGTAATAGTGGTATTGGTGTTGGTGGTATTGGTGGTGGTGGTATTGGTGGTATTGGTGGTGGAATTGTTGGTGGTGGTTGTATTGGTGGTGGTATTGGTGGTGGTGGTATTGGTGGTGGTATTGGTGGTGATGGTGGTATTGGTAGTGGTATTGGTGGTGTTGGTGGTATTGATGGTGGTGGTGTTATTGGTGGTGGTTTTAGTGGTGGGTGTTTTAGTGGTGGTGGTATTGATGGTGGTGGTGGAGGTATTGGTGGAAGTGGTATTGGTGGTGCAGGTATTGGTGGTGGTGATATTGGTGGTGGTGGGATTGGTGGTAGTGGTGGTATTGGTGGTGGTGGCATTGATATTGGTGGTGGTGGTATTGGTATTGGTGAAGGTGGTATTGGTATTGGTGGTGATGGTATTGGTGGTGATGGTATTGGTGGTGGTGGCATTGGTGGTGTTGGTATTGTTGGTGGTACTGGTATTGGTGGTGGTGGTATTGGTGGTATTGGTGGTAGGTTTTTGGTGGTGGTGGTGGGGTTGGTGGCAGTGGTTTTGGTGGTAGTGGTATTGGTGGTGGTGGAATTGCTGGTAATGGTGGTGGTGGTGGGCTTGGTGGTGGTGGTATTGGTAGTGGAATTGGTATTGGTTGTGGTATTGGTACTGGTGCTGGTGGTATTGGTATTGGTGGTGGTAGTATTAGTGGTGGTGGTATTTTTGGTATTGGTAGTGGTGGTATTGGTGTTGGTGGTATTGGTGGTGGTAATGGTGGTGGGGTATTGGTGGTGGTGGTGGTATTGGTGGTAGTATTGGTGAAGGTGGTGGTATTAGTGGTGGTGGTATTGGTGGTGGTGGTATTGGTGGTATTGGTGGTGGTATTGATGATGGTGTTGGTATTGGTGGTGGCATTGGTACTGGTGGTGGTGGGATTGGTATTGGTGGTGGTGGTATTGGTGGTGGTATTGGGTGTGCTGGTATATGTGGTAGTTGTTATATTGGTGGTGGTGGTGGTGGTATTGGTGTTCATATTGGTGGTATTGGTGGTGGCATTGGTGGTATTGATGGTGGTGGTATTTGTGGTGGTGGTGGTATTGGTAGTGGTGGTATTGGTGGTGGGGGTTTTAGTGGTGGTGGTTTTGGCGGTATTGGTGGTGGTATTGATGGTGGTGGTATTGGTGTTGGTGGTGGTATTGGCAGTGGTTTTGTTATTGGTCGTGGTGGCATTTATATTGGTGGTGGTATTGGTGGTGGTAGTGGTGGTGGTATTGGTGTTGGTGGTACTGGTGTTGGTGGTATTGGTGGTGGTATTGGTGGTGGGGTATTGGTGGTGGTGGTGGCATTGGTGGTAGTATTGTTGGTGGTGGTATTGGAGGTGGTGGTATTGGTGGTGGTATTGGTGGTGGTATTAGTGTTAGTATTGCTGGTGGTATTGGTGGTGGTGGTATTGGTGGTGATGGTGGTATTGATGGAAGTATTGGTGGTGGTGATGGTATTGGTGGTGGTATTGGTGGTTTTGGTGGTGGCATTGGTGGTAGTGGTGGTATTGGTGGTGGTGGTATTGGTGATGACATTGGTGGTATTGGTGGTAGTGGTATTGGTGGTAGTAATGGTAGTGATATTGGTGGTGGTGGTATTGGTAGTGGTGGTATTGGTAGTGGTGGTATTGGTGGTGGTATTGGTGGTGGTGGTGGTATTGTTGGTGGTATTGTTGGTGGTATTGGTGGTGGTATTGGTTGTGGTGGTATTGGTGGTGGTGATATTGGTGGCGTGGTGGTATTGGTGGTGGTATTGGTGGTGGTATTGGTGGTGGTAGTGGTGGTGGTATTGGTTGTGGTGGTATTGGTGGTATTTGTGGTGGGATTGGTGGTGGTGATATTGGTGGTGTGGTGGTGGTGGTGGTGGTATTAGTGGTATTGGTGGTGGTATTGGTGGTGATGGAGTTATTGATGGTGGCATTGGTGGGATTGGTGGTGGGATTGGTGGTATTGTTGGTATTGGTAGTGGGGTATTGGTGGTGGTGGTGGTATTGGTGGTGACAGTGGTATTGGTGGTGACAGTGGTATTGGTGGTGACAATGGTATTGGTGGTGGTGGTATTGGTGGTGGTATTAGTAGTTGTGGTGGTATCGGTAGTATTGGTGGTGATATTGGTACTGGTGGTGGTGGTATTGGTGGTGGTGGTATTAGTATCGGTGGTGGTGGTGGTATTGGTATTGGTGGTGGTATTAGTATCGGTGGTGGTGGTATTTGTGGTATTGGTGGTGGTGGTTGTTGTATTGGTGGTGGTGGTATTGGTGGTGGTAGTATTGGTGGTGGTGGCATTAGTGGTGGTGTTGGCGGTGGTGGTGGTACTGGTGGTGACATTGGTGGTGGTGGTGATGGTATTGGTGTTGGCATTGGTGCTGGTGGTACTGGTGGTGGTGGTATAGGTGGTGGTATTAGGGTGGTGGTATTGGTGTTGTTATTGGTAATAGTGGTATTGGTGTTGGTGGTATTGGTGGTGGTGGTATTGGTGGTATTGGTGGTGGAATTGTTGGTGGTGGTTGTATTGGTGGTGGTATTGGTGGTGGTGGTATTGGTGGTGGTATTGGTGGTGATGGTGGTATTGGTAGTGGTATTGGTGGTGTTGGTGGTATTGATGGTGGTGGTGTTATTGGTGGTGGTTTTAGTGGTGGGTGTTTTAGTGGTGGTGGTATTGATGGTGGTGGTGGAGGTATTGGTGGAAGTGGTATTGGTGGTGCAGGTATTGGTGGTGGTGATATTGGTGGTGGTGGGATTGGTGGTAGTGGTGGTATTGGTGGTGGTGGCATTGATATTGGTGGTGGTGGTGGTATTGGTATTGGTGAAGGTGGTATTGGTATTGGTGGTGATGGTATTGGTGGTGATGGTATTGGTGGTGGTGGGATTGGTGGTGTTGGTATTGTTGGTGGTACTGGTATTGGTGGTGGTGGTATTGGTGGTATTGGTGGTGGGTTTTTGGTGGTGGTGGTGGGGTTGGTGGCAGTGGTTTTGGTGGTAGTGGTATTGGTGGTGGTGGAATTGCTGGTAATGGTGGTGGTGGTGGACTTGGTGGTGGTGGTGGTATTGGTAGCAGAATTGGTATTGGTGGTGGTATTGGTACTGGTGCTGGTGGTATTGGTATTGGTGGTGGTAGTATTAGTGGTGGTGGTATTTTTGGTATTGGTAGTGGTGGTATTGGTGGTGGTGGTATTGTTGGTGGTATTGGTGGTGGTGGTGTTATTGGTGTTGGTGGTATTGGTGGTGACATTGGTGGTGGTGGTTTTGGTAATGGTATTGGTGGTGGTGGTATTGGTGGTTGTGGTATTGGTGGTGCTATATGTGGTGGTGGTATTGGTGGTGGTGATGGTATTGGTGGTGGTGATGGTATTAGTGTTGCTACTGGTGGTTTTATTGGTGGTGGTGGTTTTGGTGGTGGTACTGGTAGTGATGGTGGTATTGGTGGTCTTATTGGTAGTGTTGGTGGTATTGATGGTGGTGGTATTGGTGGTAGTGGTATTATTAGTGGTGTATTGGTGGTGGTATTGGTGGTGGGGTTTAGTGGTGGTGGTATTGATGGTGGTATTGGTGTTGGTATTGGTATTGGCGGTGGTGGTATTGGTTGTGGTGGTATTTGTGTTGGTATACGTGGTGGTAATGGCATTGATATTGCTATTGTTGGTGGTGGTATTGGACTGGTGGTGGTGGTATTGGTGGTGGTGTGCTATTGGTGGTAGTGGTATTGGTAGTGGTATTGGTGGTGTTGGTATTGGGGGTGGTATTGCTGGTGGTGGTAGTATTGGTGGTGGTGGTATTGGGGGTGGCATTGGTGGTGTGGTATTGGTGGTGGCATTGGTGGTGGTTGTGCTGGTATTGGTGGTGGTATTGGTGGAGGTGGTATGGGTGGTGTTGTTAAGGGTGGTGGTATTGATGGTTTTATTGGTGGTGGTGGTGATATTGGTGATATTGGTGGTATTGGTGGTTGTGGTATTGGTGGTGGTGATATTGGTGGTGGTGGTAGTGATATTGGTGGTGGTTTTGGTTTTGTATTGGTGGTGGTATTGGTGGTGATGGTGGTATTGATGGTGGTATTGGTGGTGGTGGTGGTATTGGTGGTGATGGTGGTATTGGTGGAGGTGGTATTGGTGGTTCTGGTATGGGTGGTATCGATGGAGGTGATTGTAGTATTGGTGGTGGTAGCATTGATGGTATTGGTGGTGGAATTGGCATTGGTGGTCGTGGTATTAATGGTGGTATTGGTGGTGGTGGTATTGGTGGTGGTGTTGGTGGTATTAGTGGAGGAGGTATTAGTGGTGCTGGTATTGGTGGAGGTGATTGTGGTATTGGTGGTGGTGGCATGGGTGGCATTGGTGGTGGTATTGGCATTGGTGGTATTGGTATTGGTGGAGGTGGTATTGGTGTTGGTATTGGTGGTGGTGGTATTGGTGGTGGTATTGGTGGTAGTGGTATTGGTGGTGCTAGTGGTGGTGGTATTGGTGGTGGTGGTATTGGTGGTGGTGGTATTGGTGGTGGTGATATTGGTGGTATTGGTGGTGGTGATATTGGCGGTGGTGGTAGTGGTATTGGTGGTGGTGGTAGTATTGGTGCTGGTAATGGGGTTGGTGGTATTGTTTGTGGTATTGGTGGTCGTAGTGGTGATGGTATTGGTGGTGGTGGTATTGGTGGAGGTGGTATTGGTGGTGCAGGTATTGGTGGTGGTGATATTGGTGGTGGTGGAATTGGTGGTAGTGGTGGTATTGGTAGTGGTGGCATTGATATTGGTGGTGGTGGTATTGGTGGTGGTGGTATTGGTGGTGGTGGCATTGGTATTGGTGGTGTTGTTGGTATTGGTGGTGGTACTGGTATTGCTGGTGGTGGTATTGGTGGTGGTGGTATTGGTGGTTTTGGTGGAGGTGGTATTGGTGGTGCTGGTATTGGTGGTATCGATGGAGGTGATTGTGGTATTGGTGGTGGTGGCATTGGTGGTGGTATTGGCATTGGTGGTCGTGGTATTAATGGTGGTATTGGTGTTGGGGGTTTTAGTGGTGGTGGTATTGGTGGTGGTATTGGTATTGGTGGTATTAGTGGAGGAGGTATTAGTGGTGCTGGTATTGGTGGTATTGGTGGAGGTGATTGTGGTATTGGTGGTGGCATGGGTGGCATTGGTGGTGGTATTGGCATTGGTGGGGGTGGTATTGGTATTGGTGGTATTGGTGTTGGTATTGGTGGTATTGGTGGTGGTATTCGTGGTAGTGGTATTGGTGGTGGTATTGGTGGTGGTGGTATTGGTGGTGGTGATATTGGTGGTATTGGTGGTGGTGATATTGGTGGTGGTGGTGGTAGTGGTATTGGTGGTGGTAGTATTGGTAGTGGTATTGGTGCTGGTAATGGGGTTGGTGGTATTGTTTGTGGTATTGGTGGTCATAGTGGTGGTGGTTTTTGTTGTGGTGGTATTGGTGGTGGTGGTATTGGTGGTGGTAGTATTGGTGGAGGTGGTATTGGTGGTGCAGGTATTGGTGGTGGTGATATTGGTGGTGGTGGAATTGGTGGTAGCGGTGGTATTGGTGTTGGTGGCATTGATATTGGTGGTGGTATTGGTATTGGTGAAGGTGGTATTAGTATTGGTGGTGGTGGTATTGGTGGTGATGGTATTGGTGGTGGTGGCATTGATATTGGTGGTGTTGTTGGTATTGGTGGTGGTACTGGTATTGGTCGTGGTGGTATTGGTGGTATTGGTGGTGGGTTTTTGGTGGTGGCGGTGGGGTTGGTGACAGTGGTATTGGTGGTAGTGCTATTGGTGATGGTGGAATTGGTAATGGTGGTGGTGGGCTTGGTGGTGGTGATATTAGTGGTGGAATTGATATTGGTGGTGGTATTGGTACTGGTGGTATTGGTATTGGTGGTGGTAGTATTAGTGGTGGTGGTATTTTTGGTATTGGTAGTGGTGGTATTGGTGGTGGTGGAATTGCTGGTGGTGGCATTGTTGGTGGTATTGGTGGTGGTATTGGTGATGGTGGTATTGGTTGTGACATTGGTGGTGGTGGTTTTGGTAATGGTATTAGTGGTTGTGGTATTGGTGGTGCTATATGTGGTGGTGGTATTGGTGGTGGCATTGGTGGTGGTATTGGTGGTGGTGATGGTATTGGTGGTGGTAGTGGTATTAGTGTTGCTATTGGTGGTGGTATTGGGGGTGGTGGTTTTGGTGGTGGTATTGATGGTGATGGTGGTATTGGGGGTCTTATTGGTAGTGTTGGTGGTATTGATGGTGGTGGTATTGGTGATAGTGGTTTTATTAGTGGTGTATTGGTGGCGGTATTGGTGGTGGGGTTTAGTGGATTGGTGGTATTGATGGTGGTATTGGTGGTGGTATTGGTTGTGGTGGGATTGGTGGTGGTATAGGTGGTGGTAATGGCATTTGTATTGCTATTGGTGGTGGTGGTATTGGAATGGTGGTGGTGGTATTGGTGGTGGTGTGCTATTGGTGGTGGTGGTATTGGTAGTGGTATTGGTGGTGTTGGTATTGGGGGTGGTATTGCTGGTGGTGGTAGTATTGGTGGTGGTGGTATTGGTGGTGGCATTGGTGGTGTGGCATTGGTGGTGGTTGTGCTGGTATTGGTGGTGGTATTGGTGGAGGTGGTATAGGTGGTGGTAATGGCATTGGTATTGCTATTAGTGGTGGTGGTATTGGAATGGTGGTGGTGGTATTGGTGGTGGTGTGCTATTGGTGGTGGTGGTATTGGTAGTGGTATTGGTGGTGTTGGTATTGGGGGTGGTATTGCTGGTGGTGGTAGTATTGGTGGTGGTGGTATTGGTGGTGGCAATGGTGGTGTGGTATTGGTGGTGGCATTGGTGGTGGTTGTGCTGGCATTGGTGGTGTGGTATTGGTGGTGGCATTGGTGGTGGTTATGCTGGTATTGGCGGTGTTGGAGGAGGTGGTATGGGTGGTGTTGTTAAGGGTGGTGGTATTCATGGTTTTATTGGTGGTGGTGGTGGTATTGGTGTTGGTAGTGGTGGTGGTATTGGTGATATTGATGGTATTGGTGGTTGTGGTATTGGTGGTGGTGGTGGTAGTGATATTGGTGGTGGTATTGGTGGTGGTATTGGTGGTGGTGGTATTGATGCTGATGGTGGTATTGATGGTGGTATTGGTGGTGGTGGTATTGGTGGTGGTGGAATTGGTATTGGTGGTGGTATTGGTGGTGGGGGTTTTAGTGGTGGTTGTATTGGTGGTGGTGGTATTGGTATTGGTGGTGCTGGTATTGTTGGTATCGATGGAGGTGATTGTGGTATCGATGGTGGTGGCATTGGTGGTATTCGTGGTGGTATTGGCATTGGTGGTCGTGGTATTAATGGTGGTATTGGTGTTGGGGGTTTTAGTGGTGGTGGTATTGGTGGTGGTATTGGTGGTATTGGTGGAGGTGATTGTGGTATTGGTGGGGGTGGCATGGGTGGTGGTATTGGCATTGGTGGTGGTGGTATTGGTGTTGGTATTGGTGGTGGTGGTATTGGTGGTGGTATTGGTGGTAGTGGTATTGGTTGCGCTAGTGGTGGTGGTATTGGTGGTATTGGTGTTATTGGTGGTGGTGGTATTGGTGTTGGTGGTATTGGTGGTGGTGGTAGTATTGGTAGTGGTATTGGTGCTGGTAATGGGGTTGGTGGTATTGTTTGTGGTATTGGTGGTTGTAGTGGTGGTAGTTTTGGTTGTGGGGGTAGTATTGGTGGTGTTATTGGTGGTGGGTTTCTGGTGGTGGCAGTGGGGTTGGTGGCAGTGGTATTGGTGGTAGTGGTATTGGTGGTGGTGGAATTGGTAGTAATGGTGGTGGTGGTGGGCTTGGTGGTGGTGGTGGTATTGGTGGTGGAAATGGTATTGGTGGTGGTATTGGTACTAGTGGTACTGGTATTGGTGGTGGTAGTATTAGTGGTGGTGGTATTTTTGATATTGGTAGTGGCGGTATTGGTGGTGGTGGTATTGCTGGTGGTATTGGTGGTGGTGATGGTGGTGGTGGTATTGGTGATGGTGGTATTGGTTGTGACATTGGTGGTGGTTTTGGTAATGGTATTGGTGGTGGTGGTATTGGTGGCTGTGGTATTGGTGGTGCTATATGTGGTGGTGGTATTGGTGGTGGCATTGGTGGTGGTCTTGGTGGTGGTGATGTTATTGGTGGTATTAGTGTTGCTATTGGTGGTGGTATTGGTGGTGGTGGTATTGATGGTGATGGTGGTATTGGTGGTCTTATTGGTTGTGTTGGTGGTATTGATGGTGGTGGTATTGGTGGTAGTGGTATTATTAGTGGTGTATTGGTGGTGGGGCTTAGTGGTGGTGGTATTGGTGGTATTGATGGTGGTATTGGCGGTGGTGGTATTGGACTGGTGGTGGTGGTATTGGTGGTGGTGTGCTATTAGTGGTGGTGGTATTGGTAGTGGTATTGGTGCTGTTGGTTTTGGGGGTGGTATTGCTGGTGGTGGTAGTATTGGTGGTGGTGGTATTGGTGGTGGCATTGGTGGTTTGGTATTGGTGTTGGTATTGGTGGTGGTATTGGTGGTATTGGTGGAGGTGGGATGGGTGGTGTTGTTAAGGGTGGTGGTATTGATGGTTTTATTGGTGTTGGTAGTGGTGGTGGTATTGGTGATATTGGTGGTATTGGTGGTTGTGGTGTTGGTGGTGGTGATATTGGTGGTGGTGGTAGTGATATTGGTGGTGGTATTGGTTTTGTATTGGTGGTGGTACTGGTGGTGGTATTGGAGGTGGTATTGGTGGTGGTATTGGTGGTGGTATTGGTGGTGGTATTGGTGGTGGTGGTATTGGTAGTGGTGGTATTCGTGGTGGTATTGGTGGTGGGGGTTTTAGTGGTGGTGGTATTGGTGGTGGTGGTGGTGGTATTGGTGGTGGTGGTATTGGTGGTGTCATTGGTGGTGGTGGTATTGGTGTTGGTGGTATTGGTGGTGGTGGTATTGGCGGTGGTATTGGTGGTGATGTTGGTATTGGTATTGGTGGTGATGGTGGTATTGGTGGTGGTGGTATTGGTGGAGGTAGTATTGGTGGTGCTGGTATTGTTGGTATCAATGGAGGTGATTGTGGTATTGGTGGTGGTGGCATTGGTGGTATTGGTGGTGGTATTGGCATTGCTGGTCGTGGTATTAATGGTGGTATTGGTGTTGGGGGTTTTAGTGGTGGTGGTATTGGTGGTATTGGTGGTATTAGTGGAAGAGGTATTAGTGGTGCTGGGATTGGTGGTATTGGT
>CAWUFW010031950.1:0-14700 GCA_963921515.1 Calotriton arnoldi | reverse complement strand
TTTTTAGAAACAATTGTTTTTACATATTTTATTTGTCAAATTACATTGTAATTACATTATACATTACAAAAAATACTTTCTCAGAATGAATTACTTTAGTTTAAATACTTTGCAGATAGGCAATAGACTTTTAAGTACAGTAGTTACAGTTGTTGCAATGGGCAACACATTTTCAAACACAATGCAACATTCAGCTCAATGTGAATTTCTAGTTAAATGCAATTAGTTACTTTATGGATTACTTTTGTAACCACAGGACTGGATCCTAGATTCAGTCCTGGTACATCTCCTGTAAACAGTTGAGTAAAAGCGTTTTGGTTACAGTAGTGATTTTTAAGGAATATTATTGTATTTTAAAAGTTGACACTTTGAAACTTTTTCTCATAGAATCACCAATGTTATCCTATGGAAGGAAATTCACTTAGCAGGTAAAAACTGTTATCGTTACTTTTTCTTACTCAGTGTTGGATCCTGGATCCAGCACTGGTGCATCTCCTGTAAACAGTTGAAAGAATGCGTTTAAGTCATACAGGCGATTTTTAAGGAATATTTGTAGTTTGTGAAAATCAACACTTTGAAACTTTTTGCTGAAAACCAGTCAATGTTAGCCTATGGAAGGAAATTCAAGTTACTGGTAAGTACGGTTAAAATTACTTTTCAGGACCAGTACTGGGCTGAAAGATGCAGCACTGAGGTCTCTCCTGATAACAGGTGAGTAAATCATAATTCGGATTTCGGCTGATTTTAGAGGAATATTTGTATGTTTCAAAAATCAACACTTAGAAGAATTTCCAAGTGAAACCAGTCAATGTTAGCCTATGAAGGAAATTCAAGTTACCGGTAAGTACGGTTAAAATTACTTTTCAGGATCAGTACTGGGCTGAAAGATGCAGCACTGAGGTCTCTCCTGATAACAGGTGAGTAAATCGGAATTCGTATTTCGGCTGATTTTAGAGGAATATTTTAAAGTTCCAAAACTCCACACTTAGAAGAATTTCCAAGTGAAACCAGTCAATGTTAGCCTATGAAGGAAATTCAAGTTACCGGTAAGTACGGTTAAAATTACTTTTCAGGACCAGTACTGGGCTGAAAGATACAGCACTGAGGTCTCTCCTTATAACAGGTGAGTAAATCGGAATTCCTATTTCGGCTGATTTTAGAGGAATATTTGCACAATGGTGAAGGGAGGGGGCGGGGCCTGAGGTGACATCTTTGCAAACGCGCCCGTGGCGCGTTTTTAAGTTGGGGGATTAAGTTCCCTTGAATCCTGAGGGTCCCTAGGGGCCAACTAGACCACCAGGAACCTCCAATATGCGCCAGGGGCTGCGTTGCAGAGCGTGTAGAGAGGCCACACCCCTTTTACACCTCTCTGCAACGCAGCTCTGTGGCGCTTTCTGGATGTACCTGTTGGGCTAGTTGGCCCCCAGGGACCCTCAGGATTGAAGGGGATTTAATTCCCCATCTTAAAACGCGCCACGGGGCCTGTTTGCACACATGTCACCTGAAGCCCCGCCCTCCCTTCACCACTGTGCAAACGCGCCCCGTGGCGCGTTTTAAGTTGGGGGATTAAGTCCCCTTGAATCCTGAGGGTCCCCGGAGTCCAACTAGCCCACCATATACCTCCAAAAAGCGCCATAGAGCTGCGTTGCAGAGAGGTGTAAAAAGGGGCGTGGCCTCTGTACACCTCTCTGCAAGGCAGCCCCCTGGCGCATACTGGAGGTTCCTGGTGGGCTAGTTGGCCCCCAGGGACCCCCAGTATTCAAGGGGAATTGCTCCCCTCTGCAAACGCGCCAGGGGGCGCGTTTGCAGAGTGGTGAAGGAAGGGGGCGGGGCCTGCGGGCCCGATCGTTTTTTTTTTTTTTTTTTTTTTTGGGGGGGGAGGGGGGCCGCGTGGCCCCCCTCCCGGGCCACTACTTGCCCCGGGGACCCCATCCCCCGGGGCTGGCCCTCTCGTTGGGGACTGTGGGGGGGTCCCCAATCCCCCCACAGTCCCGCCGGCTCCCCGTGTCCTACGGGAGCCGGCATTGCTTTTACACATGGGGAGCTGCTAAGATGCAGCTCCCCATGTGGAAAGGTCGGCTTTGGATATTGGAAGAGAGAGCAGGTTTCCTGCTCTCTCTTCCAATATCCAAAGCAGTTTGCATGACAGGACGGAGCCGCGAGGCTCCCGTCCTGTCATTGCAAACAGCAGTGTCCCGGGGGTAGGCACCCCGGGACACTGCAGGAGCCGGCCCTGGGGGTGGTGGTCCCCAGGGCCATCAAGGGCTCCAGGAGGGGGGCCGCGCGGCCCCCTCCCATTCAGTGCACAGCCCCGGGAGGTGGTGGTCCCCAGGGCTCTGGGGGTCCAAAACGGACCCCCATTGTAATTTTTCTTAGTGCCCCGGGGAGGTGGTGGTCCCGGGCGTGTGGGGGCTGGAGCCCCCCACACAGGTTTTTAATAAAAAAAAAAAAAAAGAAGCCCCGGGAGGTGGTGGTCCCCGGGGCTGCGGGAGGGCTCAGAGCCCTCCCGCACCATTGTACATAAAGCCCCGGGGGTGGTGGTCCCCGGGCTTGGGGGCCCTAGAGGCCCCCACACATAAAATTAACCCCAGCATGCCCCCGGGACTTGGGCCACCCGGGGGCCAATTACATCGAAGCGCGGAGACCGCGCTTCGATTTTTTTCGGCAGGGTTCGCGCTCCCTGAGCGCATCCTGCCGATTTTTAAAAAAAAATTTTTTTTTTTTTGCCCAGGGGGTCCTTGTGGGACCCCCTGAGCAAACCTAGGGGGTCAGGGTGTTTCTACCCTCCCCTTTGTGCGCTTTGCGCACTTGTTTCTGTCCCTCGGTTCTACCGAGGGACAAAATGGCTGCCAACATTTCCTGAATCGGAATGTTGACAGCCAGCTGACAGCCAATTAACATGCAGCTCGTGATCGGGAGGGTGCGCGAATCCTCCGTGCCCATAGATATATATGTACTTTTACTTTTTGATTTTCTCAGCAACTACTGAACGGATTTACACCATTTAACAAAAGGGTTCTTTCTGGAACCAAGAACTACCTCTTTGCCAAATTTGGTGTAATTCCGTTCAGCAGTTCGGGCTGTAGCCGTGTCTAAAGTTTCCTATGGGAAAATGCATGGGGAAAACGCGTTTTGGGACCCCCTTTTTTCTCGGCCCCCGCTTGACGTATCACCCCGAGACTTTCAGGGTAGGAGCGGACCGGAGCGCCCCACGAAGTTTGAAAATTTTGCGAAGATACGTCAACCGGCAAGAGAGTTATTTCAAATAGAATGTCGCGGATTTCCTATGGATAATAGGTTGTAACTATAACTATCTACTGGCGACCGCCAGTAGATAATATATATATATATATATATATATACACACATACATATATATACATATATACATATATATACACATATATATATATATATATACACCACCAATCCCGCTTTTGCCATAAAAACGGGTCAGACACATGCTGGAGTTGCTCTGCAGTAAGTTTAATGCCACCAGCTAGCACAAAAATAACGCAATGTCCTCCATAACAGCTCCTGGCAGACGCGTTTCGGCGGATGCCTTTATCAATGCCAGTATATTAGCTGGATAGTCCAAAGTGAGGATTTTGGCGGGGTGATGTTTAAATGTCTAGGTGAGGAATCCCATTGGCTGAAAGATGTACAAATCGAGAGAGGACAGGTAAAATTCCGTAAAGTAAGTACTTTTCCTCTCTCAATTTAACACCCATAGGTACCTCTACACTCAGCCCAGTGCGTCGATCTCGCCAAAGGAACAAAACAGTCCAAAATCGCGAGCATAGGTACAATGACCCGCCCGTGCATACAGTGATGCCCTGACATAGTCAGCCTTTGTGCTGCTTGCTCCTTTATACCTGCGGGATCGATGGCGGATTCCGTCACTGCAGAGCAACTCTATCAGCAGACCAGCTGCTGCTCTCTCCCCAATGCCTACCACACAGTCCAGGCCGGGGGCGCCGCGTTGTGCAGTCCGTGCACTCAACCAGAAAGTTGTCGGCATACGCGGAGCTCCAAACCGAGAGGCGTGCCTGAAACCGGAGCCGACCTCCGCTACATATACACCACCAATCCCGCTTTGCCATAAAAACGGGTCAGACACATGCTGGAGTTGCTCTGCAGTAAGTTTAATGCCACCAGCTAGCACAAAAATAACGCAATGTCCTCCATAACAGCTCCTGGCAGACGCGTTTCGGCGGATGCCTTTATCAATGCCAGTATATTATATATATACACACACACACACACACACACACACACACACACACACACACACACACACACACACTGAAAAAAACCATAGGTTTTAGGGACAGTTATAGTTAGTTGGACATTGCACTCGTACAAAACCCGTGAAATTCCCCTGTTATAGTTAGTTCAGGTAACTATAACTCGCGCCCGCAATGCACTTCTGATGACGTCACATATTACATCACTCATGACATGGTCAGTGACATCACTGATGACATCACTGATGACATCATCCAGTGACTGTTTCTGTAAAGTTTAAATAGGTTTAATATATATAGGGAAAGGCGTATTGAAGAATGAGTGGGTGTATAAGTGTCTGAATGGATGATTTAGTAGGTGCGTGACTAACTATAAGTGAGTGATTAAACGTATCTTACTGAATGCATGGGTTAGTGACTAAACTGGGTGAATGTCTGTATCCGTCTGTCTGTTGCTGTGTAAGTGGCTGCATGGGTTTGTGAATAGCTACATGAGTGTCTATATGAATTATTGATTGGTTGTCTGAGTATCTGTATGGGTGCCTGAGTGTTTGTGTGGGTGGGGTGTGTGCGACTGTGCATAGATGTGTGAGTGGGTGATTCACTGGGTGGATGGTTTCAAGAGTGCATCTGTGATAGACTGTATGGGTGGGTAAGTGTGTGTAAGAGTGTGTTAGTGAGTGAATGTATGTCCCAGTGGTACATGTGTGAGTAACTACATATGTGAAAGGCAGTATATATGTGTGTTGGAGTATATAAATAGCTATAAGCGAGAGTGTGTGATTGAGAGAGTGACTGTATGGATGAGTGTGTGCTTGTAACAGTGATTGTATAAGAGCGTAAGAATGTGCTAGTATTTGTAGGAGTAAGTGAGCTGGTGTGTGTATAACTGTATAGATGAGTAAATGGGTGTGTGCTTAATTTATTGCATGACTGACTAGGTGTGAGAGTACCTCTATGGATGAGTGGCGGTGTATGAGTGCATATAATAGTCCTGTACTGAGTGACTATAAGTATGAGTGACTGTACGGGTGAGTGAGTAGATGTGTGTGTGTGTAGACCTAAGAATCAGGGAGTGTGTATATAGTAATTGGTGTTGGAGTGTCTATGGTTTTGACAATGGCAGCCTGTAATTTACAGTGGGTGTATCAAAAGTTATATTAGGGTGTGAGAAGATGACATCATCCATGTGATAATTTGATGCATCAGTGATGTCATCAGTGATGTCACTGACCATGTCATGAGTGATGTAATATGTGACGTCATCAGAAGTGCATTGCTGGGGCGCGAGTTATAGTTACCTGAACTAACTATAACAGGGGAATTTCACGGGTTTTGTACGAGTGCAATGTCCAACTAACTATAACTGTCACTAAAACCTATGGTTTTTTCTGTGAATTTGTAAGGTTTTTTAAATGCTAATTCCTAACTATAACATGTCTGAAACCTATGGTTTTTTTCAGTGAATTTCAAAGGTTTTGTAAATGACAATTTTTAAATGTATTAATTGTTAGATTTATTTTTTTGATACTGATTTACTACATTTTTAAACTATTTATTTTTAGATATTTTATTGTTTAAATTACATTGTAATTACATTATACATTACAAAATATACTTTCTCAGAATGAATTACTTTAGTTTAAATACTTTGCAAATAGGCAATAGACTTAAGTACAGTAGTTACAGTTGTTGCAATGGGCAACACAATTTCAAACACAATGCAACATTGAGCTCAATGTGAATTTCAAGTTAAATGCAATTAGTTACTTTATGGATTACTTTTTCTAACCACAGGACTGGATCCTAGATTCAGTCCTGGGACATCTCCTGTAAACAGTTGAGTAAAAGCGTTTTGGTTACAGTAGTGATTTTTAAGGAATATTATTGTGTTTTAAAAGTTGACACTTAGAAACTTTTTCACATAGAATCACCAATGTTATCCTATGGGAGGAAATTCACTTAGCAGGTAAGTAGTGTTATCGATTACTTTTTCTTACTCAGTGGTGGATCCTGGATCCAGCACTGGTGCATCTCCTGTAAACAGTTGAAAGAATGCGTTTAAGTCATACAGAGCGATTTTTAAGGAATATTTGTAGTTTGTGAAAATCGACACTTTGAAACTTTTCTGCTGAAAACCAGACAATGGATTCCTATGGAAGGAAATACAAGTTACTGGTAAATACGGTTAGAATTACTTTTCAGGGTCAGTGCTGGGCTAAAAGATGCAGCACTGGGTTCTCTCCTGATAACAGGTGAGTAAATCGGAATTCGTAGTTCGGCTGATTTTAGAGGAATATTTGCACAATGGTGAAGGAAGGGGTGGGGCTTGAGGTGACATGTCTGCAAACACGCCCTGTGGCGCGTTTTAAGTTGGAGAATTAATTCCTCCTCAATCCTGAGGGTCCCTAGGGCCAACTAGCCCACCAGATACCTCCAGTATGTGCCAGAGAGCTGCGTTGCAGAGAGGTGTTCAGAGGCCACGCCCCTTTTACAACACTCTGCAACGCAGCTCCGTGGCGCTTACTTGAGGTACCTGGTGGGCTAGTTGGCCCCAGGGACCCTCAGGATTGAAGGGGATTTAATTCCCTATCTTAAAACGCGCCACGGGCCTGTTTGCACACATGTCACCTCGAGGCCCCGCCCTCCCTTTACCACTGTGTAAACGCGCCCCGTGGCGCGTTTTAAGTCGGGGGATTAACTCCCGTTGAATCCTGAGGGTCCCTGGGGTGCAACTAGCCCACCAGCTACCTCCATTAAGTACCACAGAGCTGCGTTGCAGAGAGGTGTAAAGGGGCGTGGCCTCAGAACACCTCTCTGCAACGCAGCCTCAGGCGCATACTGGAGGTATCTGGTGGGCTAGTTGGCCCCAGGGACCCCCAGTATTCAAGGGGAATTCGTTCTCCTTCTGCAAAAGCGCCAGGGCGCGTTTGCAGAGTGCTGACAAGGAGGGGCGTGATCTCCGGCGCGATGCCGGATTTTTTTTTTTTTTTTTTTTAAAGGGGGCTGTGTGGCCCCCCTTCTTTTTAATTATTTTGGGCCCTGGGGACCCCATCCCCCAGGGCCTGACCCCCTTTTTTTTTTAAATGTGAACGGGAAGGGGACCGCGTGGGCCCCCTCCCGTGGCCAATTTCGGCCCGGGGACCCCAACCCCGGGTCATTGCCACCTTTTTATTTTCATGGAGGGGGGCTGCGTTGCCCCTCCTCAGGCCTCCTTAGGCCCCGGGAACCCCATCCCCGGGGCCGGACTTTTATAAAAAAAATAAATAAAAAAATAAAAAAAAATTCTAATTTGGGGAGGGGGCCGCGTGGCCCCCTCCCGGGCCACTACTTGCCCCGGGGACCCCATCCCCCGAGGCTGGCCCTATCCTTTGGGGTCCGTGGGGGGACCCCCAACTCCCCACGGACCATGCCGGCTTCCAGCGTCTTGCGGGAGCCGGCATTGCTTTTCCACATGGGGAGCTGCTAACATGCAGCTCCCCATGTGAAAAGCAATCGTCTTTGGATATTGGAAGCGAGAGCAGGCTCTCTGCTCTCGCTTCCAATATCCAAAGCAGTTTGCTATGACAGGACGGGAGCCGCGAGGCTCCCGTCCTGTCATAGCAAACTACAGTGTCCCGGGGTAGGCACCCCGGGACACTGCAGGAGCCGGCCCTGGGGGTGGCGGTCCCCAGGGCCACCACAGGCTCCAGGAGGGGGCCGCGCGGCCCTCCCTTCAATTGCACAGCCCCGGGAGGTGGTGGTCCCCGGGGCTTCGGAGTCCGAAACGGACCCCCACATTTGTTTTCCAAGTGCCCCGGGAGGTGGTGGTCCCCGGGCGTGTGGGGGGCTGGAGCCCCCACACAGGTGATTAATTTTAAAAAAAGAAGCCCCGGGGGTGGCGGTCCCCGGGGCTGCGGGAGGGCGGAGAGCCCTCTCGCACCATGTTTTATTTAAAGCCCCGGGGGGTGGCGGTCCCCGGGGGGCCTTAGGAGGCCCACCACATAAAACATAAACCTACCCCCCGCACGCCCCCGGGACTTGGGCCACCCGGGGCCAATTAACAACAAAGCGCGGGTGACGCGCTTCGCTTTTGGGGTTTTTCGGCAGGATTCGCGCACCCTAAGCACATCCCGCCGATTTCTTTTCTTAAAAATCCTTTTTTCTGCCCAGGGGGTCCTTGTGGGACCCCCTGAGCAGACCTAGGGGGGTCAGGGTGTTTCTAACGTGTGTGTGTGTGTGTGTGTGTGTGTGTGTGTGTGTGTGTGTGTGTGTGTGTGTGTGTGTGTGTGTGTGTGTGTGTGTGTGTGTGTGTGTGTGTGTGTGTGTGTGTGTGTGTGTGTGTGTGTGTGTGTGTGTGTGTGTGTGTGTGTATATATATATATGTGTGTGTGTTCAAGAGCTTCCCCATTCCGGACAGAGAAAGGGACACAGCGGGGCTCATCAGGACGCTTTATTCGCAAGAATACGGCATGACCGGTTTCGGCTCACAGCCTTTCTCAAATGCCACAGTCCGTTGCAAAGAGTCCTCAAAAATATTTAAAAGAGCTCCTCCCACCAAAATAGTGAAGGGCCCAGCTGCAACTCGTTGTGCCGACACCCAGCAGTCCCTAGCCACAGACTACTGGTCCCATCATGCACCTGGCTGAAATGACACGAGCTGCAGAAGGAGTCTCCGTCGGATTTGCTGGGGAATAAGCGTCCTTCAGTCCCCTACTCCCCACCTCATCACGAAGCAGCAACCACGCTGGAGACACAACTTGAATGACTGCGTCTCTCCACAGTGTTGGACCACATCTCTGCAGCAGCAAATCGGCGACCACAGGTGAGTAGGGGGTCGTGGAAATCCGATACCTCGGGCAAAAATTGTTTCCACACACATCAGTGATGTCACTGACCATGTCATGAATGATGTAATATGCGACGTCATCAGCAGTGCATTGCGGGGCGCGAGTTATAGTTAGCTTAACTATAACGGCGGAATTTCACGGGTTTTGTACGAGTGCAATGTCCAACTAACTATAACTGTCCCTAAAACCTATGGTTTTTTTCAGTGAATTTGTAAGGTTTTTAAATGCTAATTTCTAACTATAACGTCCCTGAAACCTATGGTTTTTTCAGTGAATTTCTAAGGTTTTTTAAATGCTAATTTCGAACTAGAACGTCCCTGAAACCTATGGTTTTTTCAGTGAATTGCTAAGGTTTTTAAATGCTAATTTCGAACTATAACATAGCAGTCACGTTTGCAGAGTGGTGGAGAAAGGTGAGCGTGGCCTTTAAACACCTTTTAGCAATCCCACTGTGTGGGATTTAGCGGAAGTAACAGGAGGGATAGTTAGCCCCAACCTTGGGGGCCAACTACCCCTTTTATTACCTCCAGTAAGTTCCACACAGCAAGATTGCTAACTTGTTATATCAGGCCCCGCCCCCTCCCTGCACCACTGTGCAAAGGCGCCCCCTGGCGCCTTTTTAGTTGGGGAATTAAGTCCCCTTGAATCTAGAGGGTCCCTGGGGCCAAGTAGCCCACCAGGTACCTCCAGTAAGCGCCACAGAACTGCGTTGCAGAGAGGTGTTCCGAGGCCACGTCCCTTTTTACACCACACTGCAAACGCGGCTTCTGGCGCACTGCTGCTCGGAGGATGAAGTCCACTTGTGTCCTGAGGTCCTCAGGACACAAGATGACCTCATCGCCCCACCAGCAGTGCACCAGAAGCCGGGTTTGCAGTGTGGTGCCCTGCCATAGCAAACAGTAATGTCCCGGGGGTGGGCACCCCGGGACATTGCAGGAGCCGGCCCTGGGGGGGGGTGGCGGTCCCCAGGGCCATCAAGGGCTCCTGGAGGGGGCCCCCTCCCAAGTCTTTAAAGCCCCGGGAGGTGGTGGTCCCGGGGCGTGTGGGGAGCTATTTCCAACCCCCCCCCCAACATTTAAAATTAAAAACAGAGCCCCGGGAGGTGGCAGTCCCCGGGGCTGCGTGCCCCCCCCGCGGTTCATTTTCAAAGCCCCGGGAGCGTGGGGGTGGGGGAGATTGGGACCCCCCCACACTTTTTTCAAGCCCCGGGAGGTGGTGGTCCCCGAGGGCTGCGGGGGCCCCCGCAAATTATTTGGTGAGTGCCCCGGGACCTGGCCCACCCAGGGGCTTAACAATAACATGACGCGGGAGCCCGCGCTTCTTTTTTTTATTATTTTCACGGCCGGATTTGCGACCCCAGCACGGATTCGGACGATTTTAGTTTTTAAAAAAAAGCTTTTTTTTTTGGGCCTGGGGTCCTTGTAGGACCCCTGAGCAGGCCTAGGGGGTCAGGGTGTTTCTACCCTGCCCCATTTTCTTCATTTTTCACTTTGTTTCACCCTTTTTCTTGTGACTCGGTTACAGAGTCAAAGATGGCTGCCAACACTTCCTGGTTTGGAGTGTTGGCAGCCAATCAGAGTGAGCTCGTGCCCGGGAGGGTTCGCGAACCCTCCTCGGTGCTCAGATAGATATTTTTCTTTTTAAATTTCACAGGAACTACTGGAACGGATTTACACCATTTAACAACAAGCATTGGCATAGCCAATAGGTCTCGCTTTTGGGACCTTATAAGTATTTAGTTTTGCAGCACAATATCCTTGGTGCAACAACATCAGCTGTTGCATGGCTAAACCTTGTACCTTATAAGTGTTTAGCCATGCAGCAGTTGATGTTGTTGCACCAAGGATATTGTGCTCGCATAACTAAATACTTATAAAGGTCCCAAAAGCGAGACCTATTGGCTATGCCAATGCTTGTTTCTTACATGTATCTAACTTTGGTTCAGTATTGGCGATGTTGTCCGTCTTCGACTACCATTGGTGTAATCTGGCTTTTGGCTTTTATTCTCCTCAAGCAGATGCCATGCCTTCGGTGCTTGTCAATTGCCTCCTAATTGAGGAAACACCCAAGCAATGATCCACATGTCTTGTGTCTCCTGTGCTTTCCTGACACCCACCCTGTTCATGAGTGTCGAATATGTCCGAAAAGGTGCTGGAGGGCGGCAATGTCTGGGCATCAAGTCTGTAATAATGGGGAACATTCCAGACCTTCATTCTCGTCCTCCGTTACCAAAAATCAGGGTTTCTTTTGCTTTATTCCTCCGTGTTTTCGAATGCCGATTTTTACCCTTCTTAGGGAGAGCAAAGTAAAGTCAAAGGGAACACATCACTCAATTTCCACTGTTCCCTCTGAATGTCGAATTGTGTGAAATAAAAGTTTTTGAAGAAACTGGGAACACCAGTGTTGCCATCCCAGCTCTACATATGGGCACTCAAAGTCAGTGTGTTAGATGTTAACAATCCGATCCTGTCCCCTTCGGCTCCGAGGCACACACTGATTGAAGACTGATTGAAGACTGATTGAACAGGAGTATACAATTGAGACCGCAGTGTAGAGGTACATGACATGGTCATCTCACTCGGATGGATGTCTGATGGAAACAAGACATCCGTAGATGATTCCTTCTGCGAAGCACATGTTACTCCTTCGGGTGAAGCAGTCTACCTGGACTCCTCAGCATGAAGGCCCCTATCCCCAGATTGTTAGTTTAGCTGTAAATTAACTAGTCCTCTGTGGTATGTGATCCCAAATCTTTAGTGCTGGTTGTCGCTCTCTTAATCGTTACTAAAATGTAAAGATTTTTGAGCCAGATCTAACTTGTTCTCTGATTTTAAATGTCATCTGATGCACCCTGACATCATGATCGGATTCTTAAAAGTGGACTCGGTGGCGGTGTTTACTTGTTTTGGCAGAGCCTCTTTGCCTCCATTTTCCTCCTCTTTTGGAATGGTCTGTTTTACACTGAAGTGCCACCTCTGTTCTGTTTCTGTCTATTTTTTTTTATTTGAGTTAATATCAGTTATATTTTTCGGAAAGGTTTTCTTAATGCAGTAAATTAGAATAATATGTAGGAGTAAATATGTGGGAGTAAAATAGGATGAAAAGAAAAAGATTAAAATTGAATAAGGACGGGTATGTTCCGTTTAAAAAAAATAATTATACCGGTTATACCTTCACAAGATTAAATTGCATGTCACCATTATGCATCCGCTATATCAGACACGTCCAACATAGGTGCTGGAGGGCTAGCCAGATCTCCAGGATGAATCCCCTATAAGACACATTCACATAACGTGAATCTAAATGGCGCTCATTATAGCCTCCTGGACTTGAGTTTTACACCTCCGAACGGTGGAGTTTGTCATCATGTTTCAGCTCTTCTTTGTCAAAGAGATTCAGCGCTTTCTACAGGACTTGGATTGACTTTGATTACCTCGGAGCCTCGTGCCATCAATGCTCTTTTAGTTGAAAATACAACAATCAGACATATAACATCCACAGGATCCAGGCAATTCCATTTGAGACCGCTGAGGAGGCGGCGATCGAGACAAGCACCAATACCTCATGCATACTTTTACTCTAGGTACTTCAGCCAGTACAGAAGGGTCGTATGGCGCAGTATAAACCCCTTTTGGGCATGAAAACTGCAAAAGAGCAGGTAAGAAAAGAAGCATTGAGGATGTTGTTTCTTTCATCGGATATTCCTGCAATTTCAACATTCACTAGTCTCTCTGCTTCCAACTTCTCCTCTAAATAGGTCCATGGTCTGACTGCCCAACTTCCAGCTATGTTCTGTGCCTTAGGAGCACTTCAAAGGCCGGGCTCCGGTGGCTAACTTGCCATGCATGGCCTCCACCCTTTTCCTTTGTTTGGGGTTTGATACCTAGACTTGCCCCGCAGGTGTCCGAACAGCACACTTCACTACATCAAAGTACGCCCGTGCAAATCTAGAGCTTACGTTTCAAACGCCCTCCAGATATAGGATTAGCGGTAGGCGGAATGATGCCCTAATCTGGTCCTCCAGCCCCATCACTCCCTACATTACTATAGGTTTCTCGCATTTGACTAATATTCAGTTTAATGAGTGGTCAGTTGGAAAGCTTACAAAATGCCCCCACTGTTAAAAGTAACGTATACCCACATCCGAAAAGGCGGCTTCGACGCCTCGTCAGGGGTAGTAAGCGCTATATAAATGCAATTCCAATACAATACAATCCGCCTTAAGCTGCAGGCCTCTGTGGGTTTGACCAGGCCCGGCTGTTCTGTATCCCCCCCCATGCAAAGAACAGGCAGGCTGCGCGCCTGTGGTTGAGAAACTATATAGCCTTCATTTACATGTAATTACAAGTACTCACATAATAAGGCTTCCATTTTCTCGTTAGGTTTTAAAGGAAGCACATGCAGTGAGAAACCAGCTAGTGATTTCTCAATTCCCAGAGTCAAAATATCAGCGGTAACTAGCAGAGAAAAATTAGAGGAACCTTTTGAGAAGTAGAAAGGCTTCTGCCCAATCCGAAATCCTGCTGCACTCTGGGAATTGTACATTATATTGCGAAATCTTGTGTGTCCTCTGTGTAAAATAAACACACAAATCCATCGATTTGCAAATAATGAGATATGGTCTCTAATAAACCTTATATTTTACTCTTTAGGGGCAAAGTTGTTTTAAGAACCCACTGAATTTTTCTTCTCGACGTCATGTTTGATTGCTTCAGAATCGTTCCTTTCTTTTAGAAATGTCCGTGCACACCTTTGATAGGAAAATGGACCTCGGATGTTACCAAGACAAGGCAATAGGGATTAGAAAAATTGAAACCCTTTTTACCAATTACTGACCGATGTGTGCAGTGCTAAATACGTATTGGGCAGCTTCCGGCAGCAGACTGACAGATTCTGGAAGGATTCAACCACCTCCACCATTGGCTTTAACATTGATGGGTAACCCCTGGGTGACCTAGCCCGCTGTGTTGTGTTTTGAAGCACTCTCGGATGCACAGTCAGATGGTATGGTAATTCGTGTTAAGAATTGGTTGCCATTGTCTTCATGGCCTCAGCTGTGCCTTTTTAAAGCTTTTCAGATACTATCACAGGGTTACAAAGAACGAAAGTAAATGCATATCTAAGTTTTACTACATGTGACGCAATGAAAGCATGTCAATCTATAACAAGTCATGTTTCCTGATCATGTTATTCACCTGTAACACAGGTTTTACTGCTTAGCATGTCTCCACATTCAGCCGTCCCACCTACCCACGTGAAAAATGGGTTGTGCCGAGGGATCTTTTGTTAAGCGAGATGACTCATGGACCTCACTTGAAGGCTATTTTTACATTCTTAAACACTTTGTGCAGGATGCCACCTAGTGGCCCGTGATGAAAAAAACACACAAGTTGGAAGTTTTAGAATTAGAACAAAGCGTTGAAGAGAGGAGCGAGGGCGAGCGAGCGCGGCAGCGTGCAGAGCTGACCACACGCTCGTGCATCGTGCCTGAAGCACGTGCGCGTAACCGCACAGAAAAGGCCATTGTGCACGAGCGTGTGGTCAGCTTTGAAAACCCCACTACATAAAGTCTTCGCCAGAAGCAGCGCTTGCGCGCTACTCTAGGCTCGACCTAAAAAGGGCAC